>PVMI01008056.1:0-12380 GCA_008528875.1 Aulacorthum solani | reverse complement strand
TTTTTTAAAATAAATATTTTTTTTTTTTAATTTTTTATAATTAAATTTTTATTTTAATTTTTTATAATTTTTTTTTTATTTTAAAATTTAATTATTTTTTTTTTATATAAATAAAAAAGTGTAATAGGTTTTTTTTTTGAAAAGACTGGTATAGAAGTTTTTTGTCCCGGAAATCAAGAAAAAAAGTATCAGCATTATAATAATATAATGACAGTTGTAAAGGTAAACAGGGACGGCTGATGTTTTTTGTGGGATTAAAATGATATTGTTTATTTGACCATTTTATAATTGGCAAAGGAATCAAAAGTCAAAGCGTATATGATATATATATATATATATACACATAATATATATAATATATCCTCTACACATTACATCGTATATATGGCTCTGATCGCTTTGACACGCTCGCGAAGTGTAAATCGAAATCCTAAGTATGATTTCGCCATTTACGGTCGTCCGTCGTTTATAGTGTAGTAAATGTCGTTCGAGACGGAAATCGATACGACCATATTATACGGTTCTTATTACTGTTATAATACTACGACTACGTCGCGATTGACCGTTACACTGGACGGGCCATGCAGTGTAAAACTTATTACCAAACTTCCTTGATGTGTTTCAAAAGGTGCAGTGTATAGGTACCTATACTGCACCTTCTGTATATATAATAGTCGGATGTGGAAAATCACTTTGTCGGTGGCCGATGAGATTCGGTGTTATTAACCCCCCCCCCTCTCCATCACCCAGACCGAGAGGGGTGAGATGATAACGGTGGAGCGTTTCAACTTTTTTCCCGGAAAAACACCCACACACATATGTATGAACCACGCTGGTGAACTCGCAGCTGCACCGCGGCGGAAAGTTTAAATCGACGTCATCGGACTATCATCACACTGAACATGCATGTTACGATATTATACATATAATATTTATGCGATTTATCAGAAGGAGTGAACATTTTTCAATTTTCTAATACATATTCGCATATGCTCGTAAACCCCAAAACGAACAACTGTAGTGCGTTTGTTGAACATCTATAACGCGCTGTCGTTGGGTGCCAAAAGCTAATCTATCAAACTTGATCAATTAATGTATGCAATCGTTATTTGTACTATGCTATGAATACTTTAAAAACATTGAAAAACAATCATAGAACTATCGGAAGACTGTTACATAATAGGGTTGTAGGTAAGGCGTGTTTTATTAGAGGTATTTCGATCTGCCTAAAAGACTTAATCTATCTACCTCTTTGAATAGTTCAACACGGAAAGTGGTGAGTACACAAGTACCTCCATCAATTTGTCGCACCTAAATGAGAGAGTATGCTATGAATTACTCAGAATCTACACAGCTTTTAGTAATGCAGCTATGTTAAAATTCTGCTTTCCTTATCAATATGTTCGACAGTCGATTAATTGTTGTACTATACTCTTTAGAAAAAGGTATTCGACAACATTTTAGCCTCGTCTTCTCCAGGTATATGAATATATTATTAATTTCAAAGGTATACCAAAGGTGTGTAGAATAAAAACATATATTTTACTGTTGATGATATTGTATAACACAAAATTGATTTTAACTAATAAATAAGTAATATCTAACTTAATATTAATCAAAAAAGATATTCAAGAGTATACATTTCAATATGTACCTATATAATCTGGATAGTATCGTAGAATGGATGTCATAACTCTGTGTTTGATTAAAAATATTGAAAATCAAATATCATTGTATGTATATACTATATTAAAATAGGTAATAATAGGTACTAATAAGATTTATCTATAAACCATTCGAATTTATAATTAATTTAAAGTCTTATATTTTAAGTACACTATTATTTTTATTATTTATTGTGAAAACTTGTATTAAATGTACTTGACTAGTACTATGACTTATGTGAAAGAAATGACAACAATGAATAATATAAATTATGTAAATCAAGTATCGACATAAACGTTTTTAAATGTTTTAAATGTTTGCAGGTTTGGTTATACTCATATTTTATATTATATAATACGTCCGAATACAAATGTTCGGTGACATAGGTTACTTATATGGTGTGATGTATAACACAGATATTAGTATATTACCAAGCATTTACGATGTAATATATAGGTAGGTAGCCATATCTATAGATATCTACTAAAACCAATCCACGAGGTGACTCTCGGAAAACGAGAGTACAATAGTGCGGAAAATCCGAATCCGGATTTATGGTTCGATTAGAGACAGAGCTTATTATGCGGCTACGAGTAACGTCACCTGCGAGCGTACACATATGTTTAAGATCGAGGTCAGAGCGTCGGGCGTTTATTACCGAGTCTAACAACAGCTCGGCGATACAGTGAAAACGATGAGAAGAAAATAAAACTCGGGTAGTCGGGTCTCACACCAAACCACCAAACCCAGCTCGTTTGATATTGTTTCACACACACACACACACACATACCCACTCTAGCATTAGGTTTTGAGTGGCATCGGTGGACACGCGCGGGGTGGACGACAGAGTGGCGTCGTCGATCGCGACCAGTTCCCCGCGAGAGTCGTAAATCCGACGGTTTACGCGCACACGGTCGATTCGCCCAATTGTTGCTACGGGCTAGTGTGTATATACGACCGTGTCGATAGTAATGACAGCCGACTAAACATTATGCGCGTAAACACGCAATAACATGCCGACAGCTGGACAGACATTTTTGTTTTCGTTTAGAGATTTAGTATCGGTCGGGTGAGCGGAGAGGACGCGACGAATTTAACATATTTAAATGTCCTTCTCACTCCATATGTCTCTCTCTCTTCCTCTCTATTTTTCTTTACACCGAGGTATATATTATCATGCAGTAGGGTGTCGGTGTTAACCGTGTTCGTTCCACGTCAGTAAATATTATTTTTTTTTATTAATATTTTAGTTAAATTGTTGGAGGCCCGTTGCAATAATTGTTATACCCGCAAAGGGTATAATTGATCATAATATAATATTAAATAGGTACCCGAACTTGAAATTAAAATGCGAATTATTGCTATAGTTAAACATCAGGGATATACTACAAACACGTCATTATGGTCAGCCGGAATGTATGCGGATATTGTTGACTGTTGTGTAGTGTAAATCAAAAATTCGACATTGACCGCTCCTACGATACTCATACACAATTAATTAGCAACAAGATACGTGATACACTATATCTATATTTCATAACATGGCAATTATTGAATTATAATATATTGTGCATTGTTTTACTTTATATTTTAGTTGCAGTCGTGTGTGAAATGATTTCAAAGGTTCATTGATAAACGTCATTATCACGCGTCACCACGGCCACCGTCTGCCGAGAAGAAATTTCAAATATTTCAGATTTGTTAACGACCGGTTAAATTCTGACTAGACAAAGTTATATACTCGTTAGAGTCATAATCGTTGACGGCGGTTTAATTTTTTTTTTAGTAAAATAGTTTAAGTCATTTTAATGGCTATTATTTATTAATTAGATGTAGACGATTTGAATCACAGACAATATTTTTTTTATTATTATTTTATGGTGCACAACATAATCCTAGAAAAATCGAGATTTTGTTTGGTTGGTGCGGGTAGAATACGTTCGTCGGATACGACATGTCAGAATCAAATTGTACAAACAATATTAAACGATAAAAATCGTTTAAATTGAACTTTTATAATATGTAGTATATGTTACACATTTCTCACACTGGTTTTACTTGTGCCTCGTACCATATAAGTAGGTACCCATAATATAATCTCTGAGCTAGTATAACTTTCTGCAGCGGTCGAACGCGTGTCCAAGATATTATTATTGTGAATTATGATGTTCTTTTTAGTTTCGGATGAGTTAGATACTCGTTATCCCTCGGACGCCGCTCGCCGTTATAGATATTCGTCTCGAAACTACTTCCCGGAACTCGTTGGCGCGCGCGAATAGAAGCGTCATGTCGGCCCACGCCGTACATAATCCGCTTCGCATACAAATCCCAAGAAGGGTCTGTCCGTTCTTTATTAACAAATCTATACGTGCTCGACCAGTCAACAAAAGTGCGGTCTGCGATACATAGTAAACAAAACCCTAAGTAACCGCGAAACATCAAAGTATCGTAAACTTCTGAAGGGAGCGCGCGCCGCCGCCGGACGTGCATTGCGGCGCGACGAGACTTTGGCCGGAGAGGGTCCGACGAGGTCTCTTCCGCCCTACGCAGTTATATTCCGCGAATCGCCTACAGCATAATCAATTTTTCGTAATATTATTATTACTATTATTATTATTATTATTATTATTATTAAAAACGATCTGGCGCCATATATTATTATTATAACTGTTTGAATTAACTAAGACGCTTGCATACACATTACACTATCTGTTATCGCTCGAATGATATTATCGTGCACTCTCCCGGCTATGTAGCATTATCTTTATTGTTTTGTATTGTGAAGCCAGTCGCGCATCGAACTTGTACCGAGCACAGCGAGCGACCATACAAATATTAAAGTTTTATACAGTCCACTGATACTTACAATCTTTTTATTTAAATAGTAAAAGATATAATCCTAACAATTAAACACTATCTATGGGCTCGACGAAACTGCAGTAAATGAACGTCATGTTTTTAGGCATGCACTTCTATGTGTTTATTATTAAATTATTTCAAATTTTGATTTCTAGAGTTTTCTTGTACACTCAGAGAACCCTACTCTCTTGCAGCGGTTAAGTAGCTGGTTACATCGCTTTCTTTAACTAGGTGTACAATTTGTTTATCATATAATTGTTGTTTTTATGGAAATGCTCAAGTCTTAGAGTGGATGCCTCATTCTAAAACTTTAAATGTAGAACCTGATTGTTACTTTAATCTAGTTGGTACTCTGAGAGGGTGGAGTGGAACTCAAAAGTAGTCTCAATGTTTTTAAAAATATACAGGGAAAAAATACCGAAAACTGGAATGTTTACTCAACGATAGTTTTCGTCAAACTCAATGACGTTTTTTTGTTGCAATTCAAAAAATGAATACGTGATGGAATAGATACTTTCAATTTTACTAAATATTTATGTTAGTATTTTATAGACAGAATATACATTTAAATAGATAAAAATAGAAAAAAATTATAGTAATTTAAATTAATTATAATATATTCTTAAAAATAGTGGCTGACATTTTGACTCCGATCAAAATCGATTTTCATATGCAATGATCTATCATTGATTTTAAATTTAACATATTTATTACAATGACTCAATGACAAGGTACTTCCGAAACCTACTATGAATAAAAGAGACTTTTTTTTTATATGTACTAAGACAAAATTTCAGATTACCTTTCGGCAATGAATTGAATGGACGGTCGGACGGTTGCAACAACGATTATAAGTATTCTCAGTAATTTAATTTGCTACAAATTCAACATAATATTTACTTTTCGTAAGACCGACATTAAGGGTACACAAGATCAATACTAAACATACCAATAATTAATCTAACTATATCAAATGAGTAGATGAGTTTCTCTGTGCTAACTTTCGGGAGGGATATTTCGATTTTCGATATTTTGATTTTCGCTGAACTATTAATTAATTTTTATATGTTACTAGGTATACATTATACTTATCAATAGGGTTATTAGTCCAACATTAAGTGTGAACTATTATTGTATTAGTTTTCTATATTATTAAGCGTGTATGCTATAGAACGTGCAGCGTCACATTAAAATAACAGATAATTTTATCAAATTTTAAGATCGAAAGAAGGCGGACTAATTTTGTAATGTCTTTTTCTATACTTCATAGTTTTTCAAATCATGCACCATTATTCGAGTAAACAACATAATGTATAATAATTAAACGCCTAATTTAACTTAAGTGGGAGTATCCACTATTATATTATTATACATATTTCAACATTATACAGTGAATTATAATTTAGGTAATAAAAACAAATATTATTTGTATGCAAAATATGTTCACGTGCATGAGAAGTGCAGCGAGTACTTTAAATTATACGAGTAAAAGAAATAAAAAATAAAAATTATATTTCGTTACATATTCATTTAACGACTTAATTGTAACTAACGTTAATAATGAACGAGTGATGTGGGTATTTTCATATCCAATAATTTAGGGTTATAACTTATAATTATTTCTTCATATTAAACATTTTTAAAAGCCGAATAAGAAATGTTAATTAAAATCTGTCTAGTGCTATGAAAATAATTGGTGGCAATAATGTATACATCAACTTACTAGTTAGGTACTAGTGTCCAATGTGACAGCAATAATTATGAGAAAAAATTATGCATGAGAAATCTACCTACCATATTGGTAATAATGCACAATTAAACGTTACAATAATACTTCACGCAAAAGTACAACTGTTTACAGTATAATTTGAACTGCACTAAAATTATGAATGACTACTTTGGGTAGAAAAAAAACAACCAAAGATAGTCACAGTTGAACAGTAGACAACTACACTTATATATAGGTATAATATATGATACAATCGAGTTAAACTGATTTGTTTATTTACATTTTTCGTTGCAATCGCTTATTATAAAATAGGTAGGTATACTCGTCAGTCGACTACGATCGTTGAGTGGTTTCTAAACTATTGATGGGTAAACGAAATACATGATTAGTACATAGTATAATTTAATAAATAATAAGACTATAAGATTTTTTATAGATACATAAACCATACATAATTATATAGGTACCCACTTGTAAGTATGTATTATAACATATTGCAAAATTAGTTTTTAATGAAATGCATTTTATAACGATTCATAGGGTTTTTTTTTCGATTAACAACAAATATCTGGTTTGGTATTTTTATTGAGAAAAATAAAACAAAATATACTGCCGGAACGAGTCCTCGGTGATCGACACTGTACACACGCCGCGTGTCTCAAAGTTTTTCGAAAGAATGGACAAATTAAGTTATACAAGACTGTGGATACAACTTTAATTACAGTCGCCGCCCAACCCTTCTATACCATGTCGATATAAATAACGTATTTCGAGGAAAATTTTTAGATCATACTATTAAATATTAATATTTGATATGATAACAAAGTAGATTACAATTCTTCAGACTTTTTTAAGAGGCTTCCAGAAATTGTCCTCAAAAGGTGACTGGAGCAAAATAACCCTTCCCCAAACGACCCTGTACACACTCACACATTTTGATGCTATTCATATTATGATATTCGAGTGTTCAAGTGGTGAAAATAATGAATAGGTACATATAACTATTTTGTGACCCGGGGCGGAGTCCCATATAAATATAATACCTAATATAACATTATGATAGAATTATGTTATTGCACCGACGAATCGCACCGAACATATTAATAACTATACGCGAAATGTGTATAATTAAATATATATTTTTTTAATCGACACGTTACCCAATCACGCTCGGCATACGAACTTAACATGGAGGATAACCGCGAAAACAGTTTTACTCATAAAAACATATTACTCATAGCTACCTATTACCATAACCTACGGTCTAAGGTGTCCGGTTGCGTACGGCCCGGCGAACGGGCGTTACAAACCGTGTTATTAATAATTGTAATATCATATTATTATGATTATTGTGCATACGGCTGATGCTATATGGACACACACACACATCAGGCGAGTGAAGGCCACAGATATCATTTGTGTAACACATCGCCCGGGGACCAAAATAATAATGTTTCGCTCTGAACCGTTGGTCATCTGATTGACCATAGACAAGTATTTTTGTTCACGACATTGAGTTTTTGAAGTTTGGCGTTCCGCACTGCACTCGTCGTAGTAATTACAGGTTCCTCGAAAGATATTAAGACATATACATTTAAGTCGTAATTTTGCCTCACATCTAACTTAACCTATATCCTATACTAGTCGATATTATAACATGTCACTCAATACTATATTAGCATCCTAACTCTGTTTTACTCTAACTCGAAGTCGTACAAGCGAGAGAATCGCTTTGTTGAAGCTCCGTTTTTGTCAATTAAAGCGCATTAGATATTATGTGTAATATTCTCTTTCATATCTGCAGTCTCGTACTCGACCCTTAAAATTTAAGTATACTTAATATAGGTAGGTCTTTTCTCTCGAATACATTTTCATCTGTAATATTTAACAGTAATAAAGAAGCACCCATCAAAATAATAAGAGATATGTTTTAGATTTTTAATTGTTTCAAATATATTATATTTAAGTTTTTGTCTCATCTTATAGAAAAAGATGGGGATTGTTTTGTGTTAGGTTAAAAGTAAATTTTAATAAAATACTAGTTAATTATTTTTTTGTTTAATTGCTCTGCACCTATACAATATAATATTATATACAAATATTTCTAATACAAATAAATGAATAAATATATCTCAGTTCAATAATTTAGTTAACAAAAATGTGTAACTGTCTAAGCTTTTACAGCTTTAACAATAGGAACACAATAGGATGCCTTTTTAAACAAAATATTTAGTTAAAGTTATGAAAATGTGTGATGGTTGTACAATCACTATAATGTGTATGGCTGGATGGTTATTAAAAAAAATAAAATAATTTTATTAGTTTTTAGAAAATGTACGGGTTTATAGTCGATAATAAGTACCTATATATACTACACACTGTAGTTTCAGAAGTCCAATCGACTTCTACGTTCAATAGGATAAAAAAAATAAATATTACTTTGGTACTAAAAAAAAAAAAAAAATGGTACAACAAACCACTCATTAACCATCGCACTATGCACCCGTCGAACGCCATTATTATGGTGCGTATACGGGTAACACGCTGGCTTCCAATGTCGTTTAACTCTTTAAAAAAACATTAATTACACGATTTACATAAATATTCAACTCTTCTTGAAAAACAAGTCTTCCAATTATCGTATTTAAGTCGTTAGCTCAATACGAAATGGCCAATAATTAATGTAACGTCTTTACTAAACGGTGACCAGGTGCGGAGACTCTCTGGCACAGGTGGTTGGGCCCAAATAAATGATCACAACTATTATAATATCATCGATATATTTGCAGTGTAAATACAGTGCAATCAACTCATCATAATGCTAATAAGCGAGTAAAATATATAACAGCATGTATATCCGCAATCACAAAAAACGCTAATTGTTCCTATATATATAAATATTTTGATAGTACATATACATTGTATTCGTTAAAAAGGCTCGCGTAAGTACAGTTGTACATATATCAAGTCAAAAGTGAAGTTCAACAACATTTTTTTTTTTGTTAGAATGAAGTTCTTTAAATGGAACTATTCATAATACTTAAGTAAAATAAAAAAATAGAGACGACGATGATCGAGCCATATTTTAGTGATTAAAATACTTGAGAAGGAAAGAGCTAAGCTCCCTAACGCTCTTAACTTCTAAGGCTTAGTGTTTAAATAGCTGAAATAATAAATTGTATCTAATATAATAAATATCACCCCTATATTTAGTATAGAGGGATGATATCTATAGGATATCCATATAGGATCATTCATCAACTAGGGTATAATATGATCTCTTCCATGTATTATTTGTTGCTAGGTATGTCAAAAATCATCGAAATCAATTACATACTCATCGCCAACACGTCCGGTGACGTCAACATAAATTCGAACGATGTTGGCATAACATGTTTACATTATACCTTAAAAATAATGTGAAGGAGTAGTCTACCTTGTTGTATTTTATTCGTAAACTATGATATAATAATATCATTACATACGCGTGAGTTAATTTCCTATTTAATTTTTAGTTTGTTTACATATAATTTTGTTTGGACGCAAAGCGATAGCGTAATTTTCCACACAGCAGCCGCTTTGCTTTTGTCGTTTAACAATCCCTAATAACTGAAGCACTCAGAGTTCTCGTTTTCTGCAGCGCAATAATAGGAAAAAATAAAAACTCTCAAAGACATCGCGGGCTCTAGTTTATGTCAGTTTAGTTTATCCCCACAATAGTTAATACAAACTTACTGACTCGTTTCGAATATATATATATATATGTGCATGTCGACACGTTTCCGCAATGGCAGTTTTGCACAAGTGCCCGGCACTCGCACATATGTTGTTCAGCTTTTGAACGCTAAATCCTGGAGGGGCGAACCAAGTAAATGTTTTGAATTGAGTCCGATTCATTATATCATTACTGCTGTTTTTTAGTTTATTTTTACTCGCAATTATAATAGGTAAGGGTGAGCGCTGGCAGCAGGAAAACCGAAACCTTACTAGTCCCCACACGCTTTTTAGCAGCCCACTGCCAATTATAATAATAATTAAAACGTGTTATTAATAGTATGTGTCTTTATTTGTTTCATGTTCTGTAAGTGTTGAGAAATTAATTGCATACGCAATCTATACGAGGGGTGCGCTTTTTATAGATGAGAGGAACGTATACGAGATTTTTCTAGACATTATAATATTATATTAGTTATATGAGACACAATGAGATAAACCCAATCTCAGATGGAATAGATTTGCACAGGTAGTATAATAATAATAAAATACAATGATAATCAACCAATATCGTATACAAGTTACCTCGGTGTAGTACTTCGTTTGAGTAATAATAAAATTAGAATGGTTGTGGATTTAAAATCTGAAATAATATCAAGATTTGGATGACGGTAAAAATAATTAAAATCTATAATATCTACTGAAAAATAACAATTTGAAGTGAAATATAGCTATTTTTGATACACATGGGGCAGGAGTCTTTGAATTTGACTTGTCTTTTTTACAGTGATAGATGTATTTCAAACTTGGTTGATTTCAACGACGTTTTTTTGGACGAGTGTCTTAGTACCTTATGGCGAGATTAGCACTTTGTGAATATTACAAAACAAATGACGGGTGACATATATTCACAATAACTGTATTATTTCGGTTTTCGATCAAATTAATAAAAATTAAGTACTATTGTGTAATATATTATTTCCACCGCTCGATTTAATTAAGTTTTCTATCCTTTCCAAATTTTTTCTTATTGGGCAATCTTGATTAACAATCTCAGGGATAATAATTAAACTATTAAAGACTTAAATTAAAATAAACAAGAAGGAGTTAATGAAATGGAAATAATTATGTTAGCTGTATTACAAATAAAAATTCTGTCAAGTAGAAATATACATGTAATTAAATAACTGTTTGTGATTAACAAATTATAGTTTTCATTTTAAAATTCCAAAGAAAACGTCACTAAAACTGTATGGTGTATATAAAAAAATACAATATTTCATAGAAGGTAAGAATGAATACTAGTTATCACACTAGAATCACACGATTTAAATATTTTTAATGACTATTGATAAACGATGTTGTACAGTGGCAATCAAATGATTTTGTAATGGGAAGAATATTGATGGTTTTTGTAACATTCACCATTTATTTATAAAAATATAATTTATGGTTATAAGATATTGAAAAAAATATCTGGGGTGTACTATCCCCTCATCACCCCCGTTTGACCTCCACTGATGTTGTATACAACATTATGTATCTAAATGTACAAGCATCAAATGAAAATAAAAGTTTTAACTAAAAACAGCAAGTTTAAATGATTTCAATAATTGAAAAAGTTATTCGATTAAACGACTGAAAAAACCTTTTTTTTCTGTTAATTATGAATAAGAAAAAAGTCGGGCAATGAATAAAAACTGTATTTAAGTAATAATGAGCAGTTAAAAAAGATTTCTTTTGCTTTCGGGGCGTGTGAAATGGACGGAATTTTCTGGGTTTTTTTTTCTCACCCATTATATCAAAGTGACTTAATCTTAAAAGCAGTATTATTGCAATATTATTTTAATCAGACTTCTTTTGGACTGCAAACTAATTTAGAAGGGAAAAAAATGGGGAGTGAAATATTTTGATGGCCGAATAAGATACGCTGGTATTATATTTTAACTTAGGGTGCGAGGAACAACGATACAGTCATCGTGTCGCTTAAGCGGTTTATATTATTATTTTCGTGATGAATATAAAATAACAAAATATATTGATTAAAAAAAATAATATAATAAATTAAATTAATTTAACTGTCAATATGTTTTTTTTTTTTTTGGGGGGNNCCCCCCCCCCCCCCCCATTTTCTTAGAAAGCTGCAACTAGCTGTATTGATATGACGATACAATATCAATATGGTATAATATTATAATACCAAACAAACTCGTTGCATAACAGATGGCCGTGGTATCGATAAGTGGTCTGATGAAAATGAAATCCCCAAGNNGAGTAATAAATTAAATCAGAATGAAATATAATACTATTACCATATTATACAAGTATACCTGAAGTAATGGTTGGTGGAATTTCAAATGTTGAAACAGGTATCTGTTTAAATACCTGGTATTTGGGCTGTAGCCCATAAGCG
>PVMI01008049.1:0-12261 GCA_008528875.1 Aulacorthum solani | reverse complement strand
CTTTTCTTCATTTCTCGCGTCGCCAAAGAAACCATTTAATCGTGCAACGATCGATGATGATGATGATGATGATTATGATTAAGATAATAATATTCAATATACATTTATACGTGTATTGTAAATTGTGTATGTATGGAACAGGGCCGATGGAACAGGCGTTGGACTTACCGCAGGAGATGACACAGTGGTCGGAGGCCCGAAGACACCACAGCAAATCGCAGCGCAAAAGCGATTGCAACAAACACAAGCACAAGTCGATGAGGTGTGTACGAGGGCAAAAACCATGCGATTCATTTGTTACTCATTGATATCTTATCCATGTATTTTAGGTAGTGGATATTATGAAGACGAACGTGATGAAGGTACTGGACAGGGATCAAAAACTTTCAGAACTGGATGACAGAGCAGGTTTAAACCGTTTTAGCTCATTATTAATCATTTTTTTATTTATTGTTTATTGTTTGTATTCATTTTTTTGTCATAGATGCATTACAACAAGGGGCATCGCAATTTGAACAACAGGCTGGAAAACTGAAGAGAAAATTTTGGCTACAAAATTTAAAGGTATGTAATTACATTATTAGATATTGAAGAGCATTTAAAAATGATGAAAATTCATACTCGTTCAAGTATTTTGATCAATAACTCTAGAACATATAGTACGCCTCAGTTTAAGAGAAAAAGGATGAATTCATAATTATTAAAGAATTTTTTTTTTAGATTGAATGAAATTGATTTTTGACAATCTTGCTTATGAAGATTAAGATTATAGATTATAGATTATATATTTATCAACAATTTCTATGAAATTAAACCTAGGACCGATAGGATTATAGGTGTGTGAAATAATATTGACACTTAGAGGAAAAGCTTTAACAAAATTATAAATTGCAACTTTAAACAATTGATAATAGAATTGAAAGCAGCTGCATGTTGTATAACATATAAGGTACACGACTGTTATTACTTTATTAGTCATTTTGTGTATTCATTTGATGTACAATATAATATTGTAAAATAGGTCAAAATGTCAAATACTTGAAAATTACATGTCTATGAGGAGTATAGGGGCACCGCCATACACTGATTCTTTCTATATGCAATCTATGAAAATATAGTAAAATGTATTTTTTAGTAGGTACCTATAGTTGAACCTATCTAATAAGGATTTAATTTTGTTATAATATACATACTTAATTTGAAAATTACATGAATTGCCGTTATATTTATTTAAGTTTTTAAATAAAATGATAATATTATTATGTCTACTTCACGGTTTTATTCTTTTAAATATTTAACTTGTTTTAAAAACGTAAAGTTGAGATTTAAAAACAAACGTAATACACATAGATAGGCAAATACTTTTTTTAAGTTATAATAATGGTTAAAGGTAAATGTGTTATGCTGAGTGTTAAGTACAAAAAATGATAACAAAAATCGGTATACTCCTAATATTAGTATAGTAGCACAACCGGAAATATGCAGCAAGATAACTACCAAAATATATTTATATGTGTACATATATAAATAAATATCTAATAAATGCTATTCCAATAAAGAAATAAAAATAGTTTTGATAAAACTTTACACCATATTTTAAACACAAGTCGATAATATTTAGAAACAATTAGATTGCACTGCTGTAAGTTGTGTTATAATGTTATAATCTGTGTTTTTTTTTTATTTAATTTATAGATAATAATGAACTTGCGTTTTGAACTTTGAAAAGTCTGGATACTTCATTCTTTGTTTTTTTTTAAATCAGTTGATATACAAAAGTCACAATCACAAGAAAAAATTTTACCATTAATCGAATTTACATTTATCCTATTCTCTATGAACTGTTATAAGGTTTTAATAACGTTTTTAAAAATTATATTAAATATTAAAAAGGTCAAAAGCGTTAAAATAATTAGTTAAAATCATAAGATTATCAAAAAGCCTTTGGTAATAAAAACAATGCGTAGACCGCATTATATTAGATGGATTTGAAAATAATTACCTCCTTTCATAACTTATTAGACAGCCACTACCTACTTTATACTTTGTAATTATTATGATACATTTTTAACATACAATGGTGTTTTCTTTAAAAATAAATAACATTTTTTAAAAACAAATCTTTAATCTTGGAATTATTGTGTATAAGAGATGGAGAAAACACAAATTGTATGAGTCTTATTGGAAGAAAAATACACAATTTATACTTTTTGATTAATTTAACCACTGTAAACTGTAATAGTTAGTAACATTCGCGAATAAAGTCAACTAACGTTTTTAAAATTTAACCAAATACGTTCTAACTTATTCGATGATGTACGAAGAACCTAATATTAACCATGGGCCATACCCACTTGTAAATAAGTAAAACAAATAATCATACCTAATAAATTACTCTTATCAACAAATACCTATCTTATAGTTTTTATAATTCTAACCACTTAAAAAGTACACAGCATTATTTATTATGACATTCTATATTAGAATATTATCTAAACATTATATTTACCAGCAATATACTTCATAAAAATAACTCAAAACCTAAAATTAAAGTATATTTATAACTATACATTTTGTATGCATTTAAAAATGCTTTATACTGAGGATGGTTTTAATTAATGATAAATATCACTTATATATTTAAACATCGTAATATTAAACGATTAGAGATCCTACCTCAATAAATATATATAGGTATCATGTGTTTATAGCTTTTTACTAATATATTAATAAATATGCAAACTTCATAAGTAAAACAAAACAGAGAGTTATATAATTTTAGTTCAAAATCTAAATTATTTTTCATTACAATACTAAAGAAATAAAATAATAGTTTTATTTGAGTTTACTACAATAATCGATTAATATGTCCAACACTAAAATCATAATAGTTGTTCATTCTGATCTTTGCGTAAATACTTTACTAGCTCCATATTATATTATGATGACTCTATTTATTTATAAACATTATGTATAGACGTATGGTTACAATTTAAAATAATTAACTTTATATTATTGTTCTTTAATATTATCAAATTTGATATATTTATGAGGGCTTTTCTAAAAAACTTTGAATTAAAGAATTTTTTATTTTTTGTTTCAGATGATGATCATAATGGGAGTTATTGGTCTCGTAATATTAGCCATTATAGTTGGTAAGTTCCAATAAAAACACTTTGATGGCTTAAGAATGTATAACATACCGGAAAATTATACAAATTTACCTATTCACAAAAATAATTGTTTAAAAACGAATACAATATACAATAGAATTTAATTAAGCATTCCTCAAGTTTCAATTATATATGATATAACATTTCAGTTAGAAACACACAAAATTAACAAATATTGTTTTTAAAGCTTATTTTTTTATTCAAAATTCAACTTTGATTTATCCTTATAATACTATAAACATAATATTATGTATTATCTATATATTATATATATATTTTTTTTTTTTTAGTACTTATTTGATTACCAATATAATATATAATAGTATATATACAAATATATATGTATACATTATAAATAAATACATATATATATATATACATTTAAATATATAAATATATATGTATGTATTATGTATATAAATGATTGATGTGTTCAGCTTAAAAATATTGTTGTTTAGCTGAATTTAGGACATTCGTTGTACTATAATATAAGGTCATATATAATATCAATAATATTTCCTAAATATTACTCGTTTATAATGTTTGAATAACACAGTATTATCCATTTTTAGAATAATTTATTTAGGTAAAAAGTTAATGAAATAAAACATAATTTTATTGTGCTATTATTAATGACGTGTCTTGTATTTGACAATGTATATTATATATGGGATATAATGTACATTATATATACCTAATATTATACATATTTAAACCCTCTCAACATATTATATTCTATACCTACACGATAAACTAGAGAAAGACATTAAACAAAGCTACGGAATATTTTTTTTAAAAAAAGGAGAGAAACACATACATAATAATTATACATTAATACATTATACTTACACAATGGATAATCATGCTTTGTTTTGTGTGCTTTATATTTTTGTGTGCCGTTTATTTATTATTATAATTTTTTCGTTCCGATAACGTCATGTGTTTTATGCATTTTGTTTCGACAACCGTTGATACTTAAATACTTGAACATAATTCTTGTTGAAACAATCTAACTCGAACACACTATTCTCTTCGGTATGTAATCTATTATTAGGTAATTTGTTTTTAAATTGTAAATTATTTAATACTTTTATATTTATTCAGTGTTTTGCACTAGTATTGCTACATATTATCACGAATTTAATTTCAGTATTAACAACTCCTAAATATATATGAAACAGAGAATTGAAAACAAATGCTATGCCTTAAAAACCTTTTAATATTGTAGTCCTCCCATTATTAAATTATTTAGTACTCATACAATTAGGCTGGTCATCAGCAACATATTACTGTGGACGTGCGAACTAAAACAGTATGCACAGAATTTAGATTATATTATGCATTTTACATCGTTTAATTGGATATGAATATTTCTTCAAATTACATTAATTGCCCATCAGTAATTTCATTCAATCGTTTATATCAACCATACAGCTATTATTTTAAATATCTATTTAATGTATGTACATTTGCATGGCTTATTATTATTTATTTTTACTAACACAAGATTCTGCACTATGGTATTTTAATAATTATTATTGCAGTTCAATCAGTTACTAAAATAATAAATTATTTTTATAATCAAATTATTAAAAAAATATCATAAATTACTCAAAAAGTTAGCTTTTGTACCTATTGTAGTTTTTACAAATTTATTCTGCACTTTAAAATAATTGTTCAAAATATTGTAACAGTGTCATAAGTTATTACTCTATAGTTACAAATAATTTATTTTCTTATATATAGTTATTTTACTGTAATAATAATATAAAATACCTACACTATAAACAGTATTATACAGTACCTATACACACTTCATAAAATAATAGTGATTCCCTTAAACTATACTTTATAAGCTACCTATGTAATATATGAACTATGTAAATTAATTTAAAAAATATACTTAATCCTTCTAAATAATAATAATACAATATTGAGGTTATGAATATTTAATCATTGATATGATAGATGTGTATTATTACAACTTCCTATTATAAAGAAGTAGGTACCTACCTACTATATTATAAAATATAACATCATCTGTAATTTTTATATGTCATCTAAATTTAACTGGTAACAATTAGTATAAAAGCAACTTTTTTATTCTATACATTATTTTGAAAATGTATGCTTATATTTTGTATTTAATTAAAAGTGACAACTTTCTAGTATTATTCAAACAACCAACGAAAATTTATGATTATATACAAATTTCCTTCTAAAAATTGTATTTATTTACAGTAATTTGCATACTTTCAACGTGTAAAATATGTTTTTATAATTGAAATAAGTTAATTAAATATATAACGATGAAAAATAATTAAATTCAAATTATAGATACACCTACGTATATTTTGCATACTCTAATACACAACTTTAAAACTGTAGGAAAACCATAAATGTTTAGTCCACTTAAAATATAAAATATGACTATATGTGCTATGGTGAAGTATTTGATCTACTAGATTCTAGTAATAGTCACTAGAAACTAGAAATACTAGAATACTTAATATTTACAGAATTTTCTTTATCTTGAATTAATATTTACTATTAGCCATTAGGTATGTGAAAACTGAAATAGGAAACCGGGTAATTTAATTTGTTGATTTTTAGATATTTGTACGTTGTACACTTGTACCTAAATTAAACATGTTAAACATGTTTTATTTTTAAATATGAATTACATTGAGACTATATACTAAAACTAAAGTAATGGAGAAAGCTTATTTTTGGTTCAAGTTGGTTAAATCGGATTCATCGATTATTTTTATTTGAAAGCGTAGTATAATAATATACCAACATGCTGTCATGCGGTCCTAGCCCCTAGGTCATCAATATTATCTATGGTTTAATGAATTATACAGTAGATCACTTACTTAATCACAGTCAATAATATTATTTACTACATAATACAATTTATACAATTATTTATAATTTTGAATTAAATACCTACTTGATATATATTTTCAATATTGCTTTTAGTTATAGGAATACGAGTATCAATACAATTGTTGGTACTTTGTAGTTACAATATATTATGTACTTATTTTTATAGAGCAATTTTATTTAAATTATTACCTTTATACTATTAAATAGATTGCATTGTTTTTCATAGTTACTTCGTCTTATTGAATGTGTTAAAATATAATAAATATATTTTTTTTTCAGCTTGGTTTTCGGACGAATAAAGCATAGGTAACTAACTTCGATGCGGGCCACCATACACAGTGACAACCGATACAACCGTCAACATCGTGACTCTTTAAATGATAAAGAAACTGAAGGTGCATTAAAATAAAAATAAAAACTTATAGGTATATAATATATACAATATACATATATATATACTAAAAATACATAAATATCGCTTTGAAAAACTGCCCCTGCCCAAAAAAAAAAAAAAAATACTATCGTAATGCTCGTTTAAAATGATTTTTGTTGAACAAACACACAAATGTACATGACATACACGTACGTCCCCTATACTGCTATTTCCGTAATAAAATAAATAAAAAAAAACTTCATGTACTTATCTGTATATATAACGTGTATGTATGTGTATGGGTGTGTGTATACTTTCTTTAATTCCAAAGTATACGAATTCTTGATGAGTTAAACAAGAAATACAAATATCTATAAAACTATAAACGATAGAATATCCTTTTGTAAATATCACTTAAAACTATTTTATACAATGTACATGTCTATCATCACATATTATAGGACTATAACGGAGTTTGTATTCCTTCACTATATAATATATTTTAATGAATCATAAAAAATTGGGTAGGATTCTCAATATATTACCTACGCTACAATAATATTATATACTCATACGTATATTATTGTTATTATTATTATTATTATTATTATTATTATTATTATATGTATGAAAACCTATTCATTGTTATTTTATAGAGTACTTATATATTTATATGAGTATTGTTTGTACTTATAATATTTATATTCGCTTATTTAATTTTGAATAGTTTATTCTATGTGTGGGAAAAACAACAGCTAAGCATATAATCTTTTAAATTGTGATAAATAACACGGAAAAATAAATTTGTTTTTCAGACAATTTAAAATCATAATACACGTAAGGACGTAACACATAACCCTAAGTCTAATATAAAAGGGTTATTCAATATATTTTATTCCAAAAAAAAACTTTTTACACATATTTAAGATAAAATAAAGTCCCTCATCTTTGAAAAACTTTATATTACAATAAAATAGAATCAACACAGCAAATAAAACAACTTAAAAATATGTTTAATCATTATGTTGTACGTTTATAGTAGAAATATTTACGTATTTAAAATAATAATCATGTATACATGCCCATCTTTATTACCATCCAACTATTTGTGTCCAAAAATTGAATTCGTCTGTAAAAGACAGCAAAAAGCATTTTTAAATCAAAAGTAGGTAAATAAATAGGTGTATTTTCAAACAAACATTTTTATTTAGTATTTGTTATAGTTTTATCATGAAATATTATGCAGGACTGTTTTTTTCCTTCATTTATTCAATGAGTGGCCGTAGGTACCTGTGATATAATATAATGTGCATTGTGCATAATATAGAATTGTCATTTCATTTTAAAATGTACTTATACACAGGATAGTGTCTATATATCTAGGTAATCATGATATAAGAGTTTAAGCTTTAGTATATGAAATGCAGAGCAATATAACTATACGTGCATAATATTTAATTAATAATAATAAATAAAAGAAAAATATATCACTTGTAATAGCCGTAGTAACTTCGGTCTCGCGGGTACGCACCCATCCAATACTTAAGACTACTCTTGTTTTTAAGTAATAACATTATGCTTCTGTGACCATTATTCTTTTTAACTTTTAATTTTTAATTATTAAACTACTCGCACAGATCAAGGCAATATTATAATCCTGCAAATAGAAAATTCCAAATATCGCTTTAGTCCATGGTAGACTGGTACATTTAATGAAAAAAATCTTGGGAACTTATTCTAAACCCAACTTATCTATAATGACGTATAGCGATTTGTGGATGGCTATATTATTTTTTTTATTGGGGTTTTTATTTTTTGGTGGTGGGAATTGGAAGGGTTATTAATGATTATAAAGGTTATGCTCTAATGTTTGTATGTGAAAAAAAACATCTCCCGTCGGCAAAAAAAATAAAATAGAAATATGACTTAGGTAAAAAATAAATAATAATGATAAAATATTAACAATTGTCTCCTTAACCGTTTAGGTTAATAATCAATTTAGGATTCTTTAATAATTTACATTCATTTAATGTTACATAATTTCAAAAAATAGCTATAAAGTTGACAATAAGGGGCATATAATATGCACTAGGTATGAAACATTAATAAATTATATACCTAGGTATTACAGTTGATGTCGTTGGTTGAAAATTAGACCCATATGGTAATTGGGGTTTTTTAAGACTGTAAACTTCCATAAAACTATTTTTAACATAATCAAGAAAAATTGAGAAGAACAATATAGAAATAAACTGTTAAGAAAAAAAAAGCTTCGCTCAGAATTGTTTTTAGATTGTGTCATTATTAAATTTAATAATTTTTTAAATGTGATAATCACGCTAAAGAACAATAAAAGTTAATATTTTTGGTTTTTTTTTTTTTTGTAATAAATATAAAAAATGTTGTTCAAACAAAACAAAAACCTAATACCTAATAATCAGGTAGTGTATTATTACATATATATGTTATACCCACCTACTAAAATCAAATGTTCACTGGTGCAGTGGTGCAGTTTTACCCTTGTATGGACTAACGGTAATTGGAGCTTGGGTTACTGCTTACATGATAACATTATACTAAAAACTTATGTCATTATCTGTGTTACCTAACTGTTACTCGATAGTTTAAGTTTTAAAACCAAAAAAAGAAAATGTCAGTATTTATGAACTTACATTTTTTTTTTTTGAAATCAGCTTCTTAACACTTAGTGTAATTTACTATTTTATTTATTGTAAGCCGATGAGGTATATCGATCGCCATATCGGCAAACCTTGTCAGAAGAGTTTTTTTATTATAATCATAAATTTAATTTAAGACAACGCAATTTGTGCCTATTTGACTATTACATAAATAACATATTAACACCTCTTAACTAATTAATAATAATAATTGTTGTATCGATATCGAAACGTTAATAGAGATTTATAAGGGTATATATATTTTGTCTCCCACAGTGTTATAGTAATTATTAAAACATAATATTTATTGTGTAATTAGAAAGGTAACATTTTAACTTTTTACTATATATTATTATATATCTCCATCGTCGACCAATATTGTCAAAATGTCAAGCTTAGTGATTTGGAAATTTGTTCTTATATTTTCCAACATATTATGCGTATAGAATTTTTATTGTAATAATAAGTTGAAATACACAACACCAATTTAATTTCGCAATGTGCGTATATTAGATAACATTACTTATTTATAAATAAATAATATTAATTATTATAGTTTGTAAGAATTTGGTTAACGAAAATGTGTATTGAACAAAAGATATAATATGCTCGTATACCTATAAATATATTATAATCGGATTGTCAAACGGAAACGTTGTGCACTTGTGCGTGTTCCGAATGTAATAATATTTATACGATGCAATTATCATAACATATTACGCATGTACGATTTTATCGAGTAGAAAACCTTTTTTGTGGCATCTACTAAATTTTTATCGAATATAATAGTATTATACACTTATGACGTGTGGGTGTGTGTGTCCACGCGTGTATTACCAAATACATGAATATATTATTATGTATATAATTATTATTATGAAAACGTGCCTCGTGAGTTTAACTTAATATATCTTATAATATAATTATATCAGTGGTGTAGCCAGTGGGTTGTGGAGCTATAGGGCTGCAGCCCTCGGCAAAATTCCAAGAAAATTTCAAAATGCATGTATTAAAATTATTATTTCTGTATAATGCTGTTCGCTGATAAGGGCTAAAATGTTATACACCCATATCGCATCAGCATACAAAACTTATCAGGGATCCTAAAGTTAGGTCTCCACTATATACAACATATTATCAGCTGGATAGACCCAAGACCCTTTTAGAGCCATTTTTTCTAAAAAATTAACAAATAATAATAATAATAAACAAATAAAATATCTAGTTTTCTGAAAATTATGTCTTAGCCCCCCCCCCAACCACGAGTCACTGGCGTCACTTTTGAAGCAAAACCTTAGCTACGCCACTGATAAACCTATTGACTTATCGATGATAATAAATATTATTCATATAATGTAATAGTTACTATATCTAAAGGTATATAACATATTAACATACCTATAATAGGTATACCTAATACGTTATCACTTATCCCGCTGAGTCTATACAGTAACTCATGAGCTCTAGTAAATATTTACACTACCTACTCTGTGAATTTTCCACGATAAATCGTGTTGCTAGCTTTAGCGTTTTGCCTGATAGTTTCTACATTTTCTACGTTACACAACGTAAGAAACAAACAGTGAGATAAAAATATTTGTTTTTATTTAAGTCTTTGATTTACATATAATATAAAGTTTTGAAGTCATACAAGTAAAAAAAATAATACATTATAAATACAAATAAAAAACAAACAAACGACGAATATATATATACAGATAAAAAAAATGCACGTCGAATTTCAAACGAATAACGAATAACGATGTGTAATATTTTTATATATTAAACACCACAGTAATAGTATTCCGTCGACCCTTCTACAGCGGTGTGGAAGCAAACGTTCGTCGACCACTTACTGCACCCTTAAACAACGATTAGTTGCCATAGTAATAAAATGCACATAATATTTACGACACGGTTTCAACGTATGGCCGGGCGCATAAGACCGACGGTGCCGAGAGTAAGAGAGAATATAATATGTCACTATATTACGAGTATATTAATAAAATCATAACTTTCATTAATTGTCTGAAAATTGACTAAAAATGGCTTTTCCAATTTTCACAGACATCATTTTAGATGAGAAAAGCTACAAAAACAAAATATTTCGGTAGGTCAAATACCTGCACGACCACTCAAAAAACGTTTTTTTTTCACAAAACTGCGTAATACTCGGTAAAATGGCCAAACCATGACACAATATAATTCTCCCTTCGTTTAACCGTTCATATATATATATAATATTATACACATAATAGTAACTGCAGTTATATAACGATTATCATCCGTTACGACGCGACGCAGCGGCGTAGGTATAATATGTCCATATCACGAGGGTGTCATCAAATAGCTCGTCTTGCATCGGGAGTTGCAACAAGGGGCCGCCGCGTGTTTGTCGGCGAACTGCGCTTCTATCTCGTCGAACCGCTTGCCCATAGTCTCGGGCAGGCGGGCGTGCACGTACACGGCCATGGCCAGCGACACGGCGGCAAATACTGCAAATGTCGTGGCTACGGAACCGTTGCCGTCGTCAGCCACAGCGTACGGGAACGCTTTGAGCACGATGAACATGAGCGTGTACGCGTATGCCACGAGCAAAGCGCCGGCCCCAGCCCGGACCGAAACGGGCAACAGTTCGCTGACCAGCGTCCACGGGAATACGAGCACGCCGGCCGAGCCGCTGCACGCGAACACCGCGACGCCTATCAGCGGCCACTGCGGCGCTGCCGTTGGGCCGTGAGTCAGCGCCACCAGAGCGGCTGAGCACGCCATGGCCAACGACGACGCGATCAGTAACGGCCGGCGTCCGACGTGCGCGGACAGCGCGCAAGCCACCACGCTGGTCAACAGTCGGACAGCACCCAGCGCCACCATGGTTTCCATTTCCGAGTAGGGTCCGCCGAGGGCGGTGGTGCCGGCCACCAACCGCATGACAGGCACCGCGTAGAATATCACCGGGTAACAGCCGCTCAGCTGCTGCAACAAGAACACGGTGGCCAACACGCGCACCGGCCGGGTTACAGTCTTCGGCTGCGGTGAACGCCACCAGCCACACCGCTTCCGTCTTCGGAAGTGCTGCGACTGATGCATCGCTGCGCAATCCGTAGTCCTAGACGCGTTGCGGTATAGACGATCCAGTTCCTCTGCG
>PVMI01008028.1:0-11510 GCA_008528875.1 Aulacorthum solani | reverse complement strand
AACAATAAAATGTGTTTGTTTGATGCGTATCCATCAGAGATGTATAGATAAATGGTGAATTTTTTTTCATTTAATTTTTAACGAAATAGGATATTATAACGCAAAGTGATTGGACGATGTCAGAAGCAAAATTAATAACGTGTCGTTTTGTGTGCAGATTATTGAATATGGTGCGATATTCGTTAAGGAAAGCGGATGTTGACATCAGAAATAATATATATGATTTTGTATTTCTACTTTCTAGTTCATAAACAAGTCTACCTGCATAATTGTTTGAACATTTTATTTTATTACCTGTTTTTGCTAATCAATTCTTAATCATGTTTAAGGGACCATTAGCTCATTATTGAATCGTTGTATCAAACATATATATATATATATATATATAATGATTGTTTATGCAACCCGGTATTAAAGTTATTTTTTTTTTTATTGATCTTAAAATAAACCCGGCATCAGTAGCCATCAGTTACAATTTGGTTATTTACAATATTTTAAGTGTACTTACAAGAATAATACTACTCTAAGTTATAGCAGTAAGGAAAGATAATTATATATAATATACATTTCATAAGTGATGTGTTTTTGTTTATATTGAATTGTAGAGGTCTGATGATTTTAAAGAGTTGATCAACTTGATGTCTGCGATGTCAGGTCCCAATGCGGTGCCGAGGGTTGCGTCTAATCCTAAGTTTTGTCGATCTTTCTCATAATTAAGGCATTCAGTTATAATATGTTTAACAGTGAGTTTAACTCCGCAGACTCCACAAGAATTAAAGTTATTATTATTAGTATAAATACAAATTTTAAATTATTAAAATGCTACCTTGCCGGCATATACATATTTTCAGTAACTGAAATAACGTAATGATATTATTTTTACAAAGGTTACTACTTATACACAGGTACGAGGTGGCTAAGTGATAAGAGACATGTCAGTCTGACCGCATAGAACTTTGTGATTTAATTTTTTATACCTACTTCAATCTCAGAATTAAATAAATCTACAATAATAGAGTCACAGTTAAACTGTTTTAAAAATAAATTTAGTTAGTATAAATTGATACTATTATGAATATTATGATTTGTAGACTTGGGGAAAGCTAGATGCCACCACAACCTCGATAGTATTGTATTATTAAAAAGTATGCATTTGAAATCGATGATAAATCGCTTCGTTACAAAAACGACTTGACAATAAGTGGATCTCAGCTAATCGGAAAATGAATCTCGGTTGCCTATAGGGAAGTGCTTTAAATTAAGTGTGTTCATAATACCTACATCGAATTTCCAATCCACATGAGTCAATATAATATAAAAAATACGCTGTAGCATATCTGACACAATTTTGAAAAGCTCCAATTTAGAAATTCATATATAATGATGAATTAATGATTTTCAACAAAACGTAACGTAATACTCATTTCTTCAAACAATTGTGCCCTAAAAATGTACGGTTGTCATTATATCATAATATATACTTACAACCTAGACCATGTACCTAAATACTTTTGATTAAATTTAATATGGAAACATTTCTTAACTTATAAACTTAGTCACCTAGGTAATATCTTAGGGTTTAAAAATTATATAGGTACTTATGAGTAATTAATTGAAATTAATTTTCATTATTGGTCACTACGTGGCTTTCGATGCGCGCTCTTCAATGTTTGACGAAAAGAACTATCTAAATAGGTACCTATAGGATTAGCAAATAATTAAAGTTAAACAAATATTATATTTATAATTTACTTAAAATTGATAAATTCAAATTAAAAAACACTAATTTTATTTGTCAATACTTAAGGATTGAGCTTTAAATTAAATGTTGATGCTGTAATATTTATGTTAAAAAATTACATTTAACTATTATAACTAACTAGTGAAATAAATCATACCTACAACATAAATTATGATTATAAAATATATGCGATCATCATCCATGGTTAATTTTGTAAAGGTTTATTTTTATCTGTTATAATAATACTTATAAAATATGTTAATCATTATTTTGAACCAACTTAACTTATTTAAATAATAATATAAGCCGATAATACCCTCATAAAATATTGTAGCACCCCTCGAAAAAGATCCTGGCTATTACAACGTGTGTTCATATAATTACGTTTTGAATATTTTGAATTAAAAGTGCTATTAAGAAAAAATAAAAACCTCTCAATATTCTTACATCTTACGATGAAGGTCCAAATACCTACAGTGAAATAATAATTATGTATTATATGTTATTATGTTTGCCAATATATATGAGGCTGTCCTGCGTATCCTTATTATAGCTTACTCTGATACTTTTCATATAGCAGTGGTTTACGAATCTATGATGGACATTTTGGCCTTGCCTTTGAAGTTTTTAAACAATCATATGTGCATAACAATCAATATTATTTATTATTGGGCTCAAAATTCAAGTTACATAATATGAGCAAATGTTCAATTTATAATTAAATTAATTTATGAATATAAAATCGGCAATATCTATTATCTATCCATCTCCAAGATGTTTACACTTGGATTTTGATACAGCCGTACACCTAATAAATGTTTTAGGAAACCACAATAAGTACTATATTACATTACATGGGATTATACCAGTCGGCTCATAAGAAAGTAGGTACAAAAGCTTGGTTCGTCAACTATTTATAAACACGATTTTTATAATCTTATTGTTCTGTGATTATACTCAATGTTCGATACACCCAAGGTGGATTGATACAAGCTCAAATACAGCGGTAGCGTCTTGCGCACTATAGAAATCCTGCTTCTGTATATATCGCCACACATAATTTTACAAAGCGCTGGTGGTGCACATTCCAGGTGTTCTGGTCATTTAATTTGTTTGCCACTTTAAAGCGATCTTATCATAGGTCGTCGGGCAACCATACTATCTTAATTCGTAGTATAATAATAATTATTATTTTATAATACAGATATCTGTGGTTATTATGTTCATATTTATCATATCATTGAGCATGCACAGATAGGCACACGTAACTGGCGACTTGTCGCTAACGTGTACATCAAAATGTTGATAGCTATGGCTTCTTCCATTGTATATGATCTAAGGGATTCACACTAATAACCATTTATCACACACAGGATCGTGCGACGTCGAAACGATGTGTACATTAAGTTGCCAATAATTTGCTCCTTAATAAATAGCCGACACCGGGGGCCTTAAGTTTTATATAATTTCGATAGTCGATTCTTTCTGACTAATTTAAACCGCCAAAGTTAAACTTGAACTGCAGAGAGTTTCTTTATTGCCTGCACACTTGTAAGACCGAGACAACAAATGTGTGCGTACCCCTCTGATGTGTCCTCTTAAAGACAGTTGTATTTTGAATACCTATTACTTAATACTTAAAATAACATCAAGAAACCATTTTTAAAAATTGAGTATAAGAATTTCCAATAACATTAGCAGTAAGTACTTCAAGTAGGATGGACTACAAGTTAGAAATCTTTTGACTAATCATAATTGCTTTACTTAATTCCCCCCAATGGACAATAATACCTAAGTATTTTTTGGTCAAGATTATAAAAAATATTATTTTTAACTTTTTCACAATGTTAATAATACGTCATGTTCTATGGCAGTATGGCTATACCTATTATAGTTATAATAAGTGATTTACATAACTCAATATCAAACATAATTTATTTGTCATATTATATTATGATGTATGTAAATATTTTTCAGACGTTTATATTCATCGTGATAAATCAGAAATTGTATAGATTGATCGGGTATTATATTCAAATGTCCGGGCAATATTGAAAATTTATATTAATTATTAATTATACTGCCCAAAAATGCTAAGCTTTTATAAAATATGACTGTGAGACAATATCCGGATTTTCGCACATTTCCCGTAACAGAGTACATATAATATTGTTATTGTTCATTATGAATTACGATAATTTATTCACAAAATGATTAACCGGCGCTTCGGATAGTCATTTAAAGGACATGAATGTGCAGCGGCTTGGTTGTGACTAATTAGTTATTATTGCTTATTGCATTATTTATATTTTAGTAGTTTGCCAATGCGACCGTATTGTACGATATAGAATTAATATATAAAATACGATCTCATTGTAGAATATAATTGTATTATGTTTTTTGTAATGTATTGTTCTATGATACTATATTTAATCTTGCCACACACATAGATATCTATGATCACACACGGTGGCTTGTTAATATTGTTATCACAATAATCGTGATAAGATAAATGTCGTTGAGAAGTTCCTTTTCCCATAGATAATTGATAATTTAGGTTGCTCATTTTGCATAATAGTATAATACCTTCGTTATACTTTTTAATATTATTATAGTATGTTTGTTATACATTTTAAATACAAACTCTAATCGATTTTTGTTGGATATTAGTAGTTTCGCCTCACAAGTCACAATAATATAATCTCTATTGTACTCATCTTACTTTTCTTTTTGCGGTTTATAGAATGTTTGGATTTCAACAATCCAAAAGTTGCTCTTTTGCTATTACCCCATAAATCATGTTGATTTTTCCAAATGTAATATGTATACTTATTTACAGTTTTTAGTATTTAAACATTATTAGACATGGACAATAGCGTGTGTTACATTTCTGACCCACAATTAATCAAAGAATGCTGCAAAATTCCAAATATTTCAAAAAGAGTAAGACTTGACAATTAAAAATATAACTAATTATAACTATTTTAATTTTAATTGTATGGAATTTTTCGGTATTTATACTAAATTAATTATCATGTAGAAAATACAATTATTTAGTATTTAGCAAGTTTGTAGAGTGGGCTTGAAAAACTGAAGTTTTGGGTTTAAATGATTTCTTTATTTTAATCTTTATTATAAATTTAAAAAAATTTTAATTTTTAAAGTTAATAATAATAGACATTAATATACCACCTATAATCAAAGTTTCATTTTCTTTAACTACATTATCCATTCACTCAAACTAAGTATTTTCATTTAATAGGTAAATTTTACAAATTATTTTATTTTATATTTTCAGGCTTATTTAGTTGATAGTCTCATTAAGGCATATCATCTATCTGATCACATGGATGTTTTTAAAGTGAATCCTTCGTCATATGAAGATCTTATAGGATTCCATTCTAGTGCATATGTTGATTTCCTAAAGAAATTAAATGATAACAACAGTTCTGTCTCGGAATCTGAAGAAGAATATGGAATAGGTTATTAATATTTCTGAGCTATATAGAAAAAATTATAAAAATATCTAATATTATAAGTTTGGTATCAAACACTTATATATGATATTTTGATTTATATTTTAATTGTTTGTTACTTAACTTTTCTCAAATAAGACCATAAACAATATGCTACTCCAAAAACTGTTCAAATTAAAATCGCATGCAATGTTGATAAATTATAGATTATTAAATTTAAATTGTATTATTAAAATATACATTATTTTTCTTTTAGGTTATGATTGTCCAGCTGTAAAAGATATATGGCAATTTATTACATATATTTCAGGTGCTTCTTTAACTGCTGCAAAAGCATTGACAACTATGAAATATAGATATTCTATCAACTGGTGTGGGGGTTGGCATCATGCATTAAGGTTTAACATTAAACTATTAATCATTATTAAAAATGTGCCTACTCATATCACTTTTTTCAATGCAATTTAATTAATATTTTATTTTATTTTTACTAGAGATTCAGCTCAAGGTTTTTGTTATATAAATGATATAGTTCTTGCTATTGAAATGTTAAGAAAAACTTTTGGGAAGGTGTTATATATTGATATTGATGTTCATCATGGTAATAATTTTTGTATTCAAATTTATATTCATGAATATTTCTTCCTTTGTTTGTCAATCAATTTCCATGTTAATAAATATTTCATATTTATATAGGCAATGGTGTTGAGTATGCATATATGGCTACAGATAAAGTCTTTACGCTTTCATTTCATCAATATGAACCAGGGTTTTATCCTACAAGTGGATCGTTAGATGATATCGGAATAGATAAAGGAAAATATTTTACTGTGAATGTTCCATTTAAAGAAGGAATAAATGATAATAAATACATAACAATGTTTCAAAAGTAATGATGAATAACTTTTGAATACATAATATGTTCTGACTAAAAAAAATGTATGTTTATTTGTTTTATGTAGAATAAGTAATATGGTGAATAGTTCTTATAATCCAAAATGTATTGTTGTCCAATGTGGGGCAGATAGTTTAGTCGGAGACCCAATTGGTGGATTTAACTTGACACCAAAAGCATTAGCAGAGTGTATAAAAAATGTAATGAAATGGGAAAAACCTACATTATTTCTCGGTGGAGGTAATAAATAATATAAAAATTTAACTTTGTACTTAACACGACTGTCAAAAACAAAAATAAGTTATTCAATTATTCTAGTTACAATTTAAACTATGTTTCAGTATACTCTTGTTGCACTGAATCACTGAATATTAGGTGAGGTATTAGGTTAGGTCACTATTTATTATTTGACTTTAAATTTGAAGAAATAATTGTCTTTTGGTGTAAAATATTTCAGAAATTCCGATTGTTGGCATTTAAAGTATTTATAGTAAAAGTACTTTGTTTTTTTAGGAATGTTATTTGTTTTTATATTAAAATGTAAAATTTTATGTAGGCGGATATAATGAAGCAAATGTTGCACGTTGTTGGACTTATTTAACCGCAATTATTACTGGACAAGACGATGCATTATCTAATGATATACCAGATAATGAGGTAAATATAAAAAATATATTAACCTAAAAGGTTCATCGAAAAATTAAAATTAAAATGTTTTATCAGTTTTTACTTTTTACTTATACTATAGCATGAGTGATGATAAAAATGTCTTGTTTTAAGAACTAAATATATTTAAGAATTTTATTTTATTTAAAAACATTATCTTTTTCAGTTTTTTTCAGCTTATGGTCCAGATTTTACTTTTGATATCAATCCAGGAAATCGAAAAGATTTTAATTCATTCAATAATTTAAATAACATTTTCAGTGTTATTGCAAGTAATAATAATTTTGTAGTATTTTGATTTGATCATTTTTAATAATCATTTATTTTCTTTATTTTTAAGATAACATGAAAATAGTAAGAGAATTGGTACGCAAGCAGGAAAAGTAATTCATCATTAAAACTATGTATTTCTTTAAAAAAATGGTTTAATAATATTTAAAAATAAAGTTGTTATATACATATATATATATATATATATGTATAAACATATTACTGTCAACATACAATTTTTGTAAAACCTAATTTGATTTTAAATTTGGATTAGACTCAAAAAAAGCTAGACACCTATATTTCACACTACATAGGCAGCACCTGACTAATTGTTGGGACAGTGGTAGGGCAACTTGGTAGGGCCCTTTCATGACCCGCTCTAAATGGCGCCTATAATACACTATATTTTGTAAACATTTCATATTGTGTAAAAATAAAAACATATTTTGATTTTATATTAGTACTTTAGTCCATTTAAAATTTTATCTTAGTCCGAAATAATACATTTAGATGATCTACCTATTTATCAGTGTCTTCACCAATTTTCTTTTGGGGCTTCTATTATTTTTTTCAAATACCTACTATGCCTAGGGTAATGGGTTAATATATATATATAATATATATTGTTAAGCTATCTAATGGCTTTTGTCAGAACTTAGTTAAATAAATGCATTGGTAATAAACAAAAATAAAATCTTGTGACTGTGCATGTCACGCTTTTGTTGCTCCAGTTCGTGGGGCCCTGCTTATAAACTAACAATAAATCTAAGGCCATCAAGGCTGTGGCCAGGCCGTCTGATTTGGTGATATAATTGTAGTTTAATGACTTGAATATTTAATTGTTTGCAAAATATTTGATACCACAAAGGTAATAGTGTGTAGATTCCAATGTTAATGTACTCAAAATATACATATATCTATCAAAAATAATTCATTTATTAGGTAGCAAATTATCTATTGTAGATACCTATTCTGACAACAAACAAGTGGATTTACTCTATATGTTGCTTCACATCAGATTATCATGTATTGTTGCTAAAATTTAAAACAAAAAATTATGTATTGCCATTTTCAAGTTTTAGCTTTATAAGTTAGTATCTGTTACTGGTAATACAACTTGTGGTTTTGATCCTTATTTGTATCTGTTATTCAAGGAGCAAATCTCAAACAAAACTATACTTCAAAAACATAGAACTAATTGAGTACATAAAATGAATCTTAGCAAAAGAAGTTATTACCATTTAATCTAAAACAAATAAATAACTAAAGGCAAGGCTTTGAATATTTAAATAATACTCTTGATAACTTTCTACAAATGTGGATTTATGACAACTATATTTTATGGCAACACATTAAATGCATTTTACAAACAACACAGTTAAATACCAGGAGTTTTAATATTGTGATCTACTACTCACTACTGGTTATAGGACATTTATTGTATGAGCTCAACAACTTGATTACTCATGAACTCATGAATTATGATGTAAATACTCAAAGTATGGTAAGTTTATGGAAGACAAATCAAAAATTGTAAGAAATGTGTGCAGTACAACTACTAGTATCCTTACAAAGCATAATAATATAATTTTATATGTTTATGAATATAATAAACAGCTGTTACAGGTATCTTATTGAAATTTGAAACGTGGTAGAAAGAAATTAATAAAATGGGGAAATGTAACACCTTTTTAAGGGATATGGCACAAATAGTTTACAATATGTTGAACAAGTAATAATATCTCACTTACATTGATATGTAAGAAACCAGTCATTAATTTTTACAAGTTTACAACTCAATTGGTCATAGCAAGTAGGCTTAAATCATATGGTAATAAGTAATAATCACATATTACCTAATATGGTATAGTAATTAGGTACATTTACTTTCTGAGTAAATGCTACTTGGGATTGAAACATTTGGAATTTTAGAGCATCAAATACTAATTTTTGATAATCATTAGAACTATACTTCAGGACTTCCTAAACTGTCAGTCATTAAAAAGAACAGTATTGGTTGCATAAAATACTTAATAACTACTTATTTGAGTTTTTAGAAAATGCAGAACAAATTATTCTATTACATTCAGTTAGTTTGATTTAGTTAAGTTTGTACAGCATCTTAAGTTAGTTGTGTGTACTATACACTCGTATATTATTTAAATAAATGTAGAAAGAAGCACAGTTGTCAGCTGTTTTTATTAAATATTATTATTTCGAATTATTATTTATTTTGTTTAAAAATTACAATACATTATGCACCATTATAATTCATACCAAAAAACGTTTAACCGGTAAGCAGCGATTTCAAAAAAGTGGACGACAATCGATATTTGACAATCAAGTTTGAAAACAATTTTAACTTTGTAAGCGTAATGTTGAGTCGAGTGTAGATCATGGTTTTAGAAGATCTTTAAAGACCCTGGAGCAATCGTCAGATCAGATAGATTCCGTTAACTAATTCTAAGCGTTTTTCAATAATCATTATCTCTCGGTCCTTACTTCTTATCTTACTATCATACGTATCATATGATATTATTCAACGATAAGAAAATATTACTATCAAAGGAGAAAACACCAAAACCATGATACTGCCTTACTCAGAGTTTAAGGTCTATGACCAAAACAATAGCAGTGATAGTTAATGATAGCCAATAGGAATATTATATTTTTTTTCTTCGATACGAATTAGTTATTATGTGAGTAGACTGTGTTTGTTCATGGTTCATTATGTTTTGAAATCCATTGCCTTATATAGTAATAGAAACGTATAGAATGGAGGAATTATTATTATGCAGTATGTACATAAAATGTAACAATTTAATTTCTTGATTGTTAATAATTAATAACAATAAATTAAACTGTTTAAATGTAAAAATGAATTTGAACAACTCGTTGTTAGGCAGGCCCATTATAAACAGAAAATAAACAAGATTCTCTTCAGAAACAGACGATACGAATTTGAAAAACAGTTTGATAATCCATGTTCTTACTAAATTATTCATACAGTTTTGTACAACATGATTCCAGGAGCTGTGTGCAAAGCATTAACGTGAGTCAATTTTGTAACAATTGGTTATTAGTTATTATAAATATAATTTGCTTTCTTATACATGTATAATATATATTATGTAAATATATCATTGTTATTTATAGACTTTTATTTGGTGTAATGTATCCAGCATATGCATCATACAAGACAGTGAAAAACAAAAATGTGAAAAATTATGTAAGACAATGTTTAATTTACACTTAACTTATGAGCAGGACTTAACTCATTTGGAGGAACTAATTTTTGATTATCTTTATTATTTAAATAAATTTAAAAAAAATGTATCTATTGAAAAAAATTATAATTAACAAATGGCTTGAATATGCTTTCATGTTTTTACAGAGTAATTACCCAAGCATGCTCATTGTTCATCCCTATTTTTTATTCTATCAATAAATTATTTTATTCAAATTTTGATTCAAAAAATGTCTACCCACTAATGGAATAAAGACCATATTTTCAAATATAAACTTTTTTTTAAATGTGAGCTACCCAGGGAGCTACCCTTTATTATTTTAAGCGTGTGGACAGGGGAAGAGGGGCAGCTTTCCATTCTGCATGCTTTACTCTTTAATTTAAGGCAATGTTATGTCTTGAATCATGACTGATATTAATCAGAAGTTATTACTGAAATTATCTTTAAAAATACAAAATTAATTGATAAGGATAATGTTACCAAAAATCCCGTCGTCAGCGAGGTCTGCTCCTTAGTTTATTATTAATAAATAAATTGTGAAGGAGATAATTTTTTTTGAAAGTTTTGATATAATATGTTAATCAAAATTCAAATGAGTAATTTATATGTTATATAACTTAGTATAGTTGTGATAATAGGTTTAGAACATATGGGGATTATTTTCTGGATTCATTTTATATAGTACTATTATTTTTAGTATATTATTCTAAGTACTGTGAAACAACTCGTTCAAATATATATTTAGACTTGTCAACATTTAAAAAAAAATCATCTGATTAACAGTTTGAAGTAAAAGATTGTGGTCTTCTCTGAAAAATATGTTAGTATTGTCATAATTCTATGGCCAACTCCTTAAATTGAAAAAAAATGTCCAAGTATTTGAAAGCATAGTATTTAAGTCTTGATTTGGAATTTAAAATTCCAAAAATCAAATTTTCAATAAACCCATTATTAAAGGGAAAAATATTTTGATTTACCCGGTATAGATTAGGTTTGGTTACTAACTAATATAATTATTGATGACAGAATATAAATATATTAGAAGTTTTCATAATTACTACAGTGTGAGATTTGGGTGGTCCAATTTTATATTTGGAAATGCTTTGCCCCTCTTAGTACCACCATGAATGAGTTGTAAAATACATGTGATTACTGATTATACTTTGTAATCACAAGTTAATAAATTTTTTTATTTTTACTAACACTGTACAGCT
>PVMI01008017.1:0-10075 GCA_008528875.1 Aulacorthum solani | reverse complement strand
TAATTAAAGTTCGTGCAGGCTAGTATTATGTATCGTGAAAAATGAAATGCTTTCATTCATCAGCTATTTGATACATAGATAATTAATACATATTATAATAACATCTAGGTACCTATGTCAATATTAGCCATTTAACAACAAAATTGGTGTTTGATCGGAACGAAGTACCTAATGGAACAATATGATAAGCCATTATTAGCCAATTTCGGATGAATCCATCCATTGATTAAAAATAATTTTGGTTTACCTATATAATTACTATGTGATTTTTGCTGTATTATTATGTTTTTATACTTCAATTTCTTATGAAAAACAATGATATTATTATGATAATCGTTTGTAATAATTTGATGTTTCTTTTAATAAAAGAAAGAAAATCTATATTGTTAATTTATAATGATAATAAATTACATTTTAAATATAGATGTATATATTATAATCAATATTCATATATGTATATATATCTTCGTAAACATAATATACACACAATGGGATTTAAGAAAAAAAACAAGCTAATATGAAAATATAAAATGTATGTATATATATATTATATATGAGTGTCTACATAATATGTATATTGGATATACATTATACACACATTAAGACATGGAATATATTATAATACACATACATATATATATTTATATATATCAATTATTATAAATGTACAATTCATTAGGAATAAATAATTTTCAATAATTTTACAAAACAGATACGAACAAAAAAAAACTTACAAAAATACTGAGTTGGTATACATGAAAATGACATACATTTGGCCTACATGTACGATAACATTAATAATTATTATTCGAAATAAAACCGCATGTATATATAAAAAATATTCCTCTAAAGTTATATATTATAAAATAAAATAATGGAATGTTACTATTTTAAATATAATGAGAAAATATATAAAGATAATTCATTTTATAAATCACAGTCAAAATTATTGCAGGAATGACGTATATAACTATTTATTAATAAATTGAGATACATAATATAATATATGAATATAAAAGTTTAAATTTGTTATAAAAAGAAAATATATATGTATACATTTTCAGTTGAAAAGTGTAAATTTTAAACGATGTTCTTATTTATAATACTGTAACCGCGTAGTAGTTAAAATTGTCATGTATTAGAACATTTTTCTATTTACTATAATGTCATGATTATTATTGTGTATGGCACAAGAAATAGATATTATTATAAAATTTAAATTGTTCCTATTGCTATTTGGCAAGTATTCAATTAATATAAATGAAAAACTTCATCGTCATCGTATAGAATTAAAAATAACAATAATATTACTTTACTAAAAATATAACTATGGATTTTAAATAATAATATTAATAATTATAATACAATTAATAATAATTAAAATAATAATAAAAAAAAAAAAAAAACATTTTGGCTATCTAAATTATACTTACGTTTCTAATTTGTTTAATTCAATTTAAGTATTAAGGGCCTAAAATTCTTAAAACAATTAAGTAACACGAATAAATTACCTAGTTTTATTTTAAACTTTATTTTGCTTTCGTACATACATAATATATTATTAATATGATATCTTAATAATTAAAGTCCGGTGTCAAGGTAATCTTTAGGAACACCTATAACACGCATTAAAATGAATACAACATAAAAACTAAACATTTTTATAACAACAAAATAATAATAATAATAATAATAATAATATAATATATATATTTTATAATACACAAAAACGTGACTAAATAATATTACATCAATATCGTTTCGCAACATTATTATAGCTGCAATGTGTTCATTTCTATCACAGGCCTCAGGACGGAATAGTACACGAGAATTATATCTTATAAATATAGATCAAATATTTATAAGCCTACCTAAGTATTGATGTATACGTAATATGCTATATATATATTTATATTTGTGTGTTATAATTATTTGTTTAAAAAAATGTAAATCTTATTGTAACGTAGAAAAATATTATATCATGTACACGGCGTATATAAACTTAAAAATTATAAAAAAGTTAAACGTAAAAAAAAAACAATACTTTTGAATATTTTGATTCGTAAAGCGATTATTATTACATTAATATTCTTTAATGAGGTTAACTTATTAATCATCACATTAGAAACGATTTCTCCGGGTGGAGAAAAAGATTGGCCGAGTCGTCGTAATAAAGAACGCTTGTGTATAGTGTGTAGTGTGTACACACACACGATAATCGCCTTTATATACGTATAATAAAAATAATAATAATAAAACTATTATTATTATTATATTGTTAATATGATAATATAACAATAATAATATTATTTTGCGTGCAGTGCGCGCGAAACAGATGTAGTTACAACAACGCGGATGAGGAATGCGTCCTGTTTTTTTCGTTCATTTTGGGCGCGTTTCCGGGCTGCCGTAGGAAATATAGGTCAGAGGTCAATGGTGGTGGTTTTGGTGGTGGTTTTGGACGTTGGTATTGGTATGATTGGTGGTAAATAGTGGTAGTGTCGATGGTAAGTGTAGTGGTGGCGATGGTGATGACGGTGACTCGGTGGTGATAGTCAGCGGCAGTCCGGGCTATCTAGACGTGGACCTCCTGCCGCCGCCGCCGGCGCTACCGCCTTTGATGGATTGCGTGACGGACGACAGCGATTGGGCCGGTTTGGCGGGCGTGGTGTGCGTGTGCTGGTGCTTGGCAAGGTGAGCCTTTTGCCGGAAGCTCTTGCCACACACGGTGCACATGAATGGCTTTTCGCCGGTATGGGTGCGTATGTGAACGTTCACCGAGTACTTGTCCTTGAAGCCTTTGCTGCATATGTGACAGTGGTGTAGCGACCGCTCTTTCTTGGCGGGTGGGTGACCGGCTGGCTGGTCGTCACCCGACGCCGAAGCCGGTCCACCTCCGCCACCCACACCTCCACCAGAACCGGCGATCGAAGTTCCGGTGCCGCCGCCAGCCGACTGTTTCGTTTTGCCGTTGGCGTGGTGTGAACGACGGTTGTACTTCTTGGCCGGCCGAGCGGGCGGTGAAGACGACGATGTAGACACCTGTTCCAGTTCCCGATGGTCCAGCACCACCGTGGACGGGATTTGCGATATGTTCGCCACCTGCGTCACACAAACAAACTGATTATTTATTGTAACCATCATAAAATAGGTAATAATAAGTAATAACATGATGATGATGACTATTGGGACTGTGAATTTAAGACACGAGAAACAACCATGAGATGGAAACAAGCGCCATATTATGCATCAAAAGTTAAATTAAAAATAAATTTACAATTATTTTGTTTATGGCATTACAAAATATATTTAAAATTCAAAAATGTATATTGTGAAAAGAAAAATCAGACAACAAATAATAGATAGTCATAAAAAAATGATTTGATGAAATAATTCATGCAAAATAAATTTTTTATATTAAAATATTATAATATAATATTATTTTTAATGCCAAATCCATCAGTTTTTTCACCGAATATTTAGGAAAACATTAAAAATTACAGTTTTATACATGTATTTATATGACTTATACCATATTATATAATATGCATTCGTATCAACTAACAATATATTATGTCTCAATAATGCAAATAGATCGATAATATGCAAAAGAAACTTTCTTATTTCGAATTAGTTTTGAATTAGAATTGTATCTCAATAATTTTGAACTAGGAATGAAATCCATCAAAATGTGATATCATATATTTCAAAACAATAGCAACAACAATAATTAACATCGTTCCGAGTATGTAAATGACCAGCCTAAAGGGAGTGTGTTGGGCGTGGGTAATCCTGCGAGGTATAAGTGTAATTTGTTTGCGGTTATAATAATATAAGATTTATACAATTTTTTGATTCCTGAGTAATCGGCAGACGACAATGATATCGTTATTTACAATTCGCATTACAAACAATATACACCAATGAATTAAAGTGTAAAATCTTAGATCACATTTGAGTGGCTCTAACGTCCTATACTCACTCTTCTCGAGTGTAACACCGATTATTTGTATAGTATATTATATTTAATTATAACATACTATTGTACTTAGATCATAATACTTATAAAGTATTGTTTTCATGTGACACTTGAGTTTTACTTTTAATTTCAATTTCTACATCATACGTATTATAGTATTTTATCTATTTCTATTTGGAAAAGAAAACTTGAAAAATGATATCGTCATAAATAAATAATATTCACTCATTTTCATTCTCAATAAAAATATTTTCTTTCTGTTAATAATAGCTATTTGCTACCAATTGTGGCGTTTGATTAAAATCAACATTATCTTCGAGCTACAATTCTACGAATAAATTATAATATAATACATTAGTGTACAGCGATTAAATCTCCATAAGGCGGCTTTATATAGGTAAGTAGTGTTACTGTTACATGTACACACATTATCAATATACACGAGCATACGCTATATTTTAAAACCAGCTCACCGCAGGATCATTTATGATTTCGCAAAACGTTTAATGCCAACTGGTTTAAAACAATATTATGTCAGTTCTACGCACGGTATAACAACACTGCGCCTCGTACCTAACTATTATATCATATTAATATAATAATTATTACGTAATAAATATGATTGATATTTGTTTATTATATATAGGTGATGGGGATCGACAGCTTCTACGCTGTAAAATTATTCGACTAACGCAGGGGTTAAAGATCTTGCGAATAAACTGGATTCGCGTATATTTGCTCAAATACAATTTTATAGCTGTTTTTTTACTTAATCAATGTTAACAGATCGTTTGGAATACTAAAAGACGTTTGGAAAGTAGTTTATTCATTTTGAAAATGCATACAAATGATTAATTTATTTATTTAAAAAAAACCATTGGTATAAGAAAGTACCAATAATGTGTATATTGATAGAAATCTACAGCCAAAAGGACTAGTCATCTGTTTGGTGTTAAACGCTCGTAAAAAAAATGTCTACACTAAACCGTAGTCTGTCTACAAGATCTGCCGTCTGGTAATATTCGATTCTGGCGACGAGCCCAAAGTCGTCGGCGACATCCATATATGTGCGTATATTACGTTATGTTATGATTGTTGCGTGAACAGGTGGAGATTTTATGGGGTGGAGAAAAAAGTCAAAAATATTTACCTCGGCGGCGATGAAGGACACGAACCCCTGACTAGTGGGGCAGTACTGCTGGAACGACTGAGACATGTCGCTGTCCAGGCCATCGATGTATTGGAAGTCAAAGTCTGGCAAGAGGAGATCATCGACGTTCTGCGCGGAGGCCCCGTCGCCGGCCACCAGCAGTGACATCGACGGCATGTCATCGTCGATCATGACGATCGTGTTGCCATTGATGCCGTTGCTGCAGGTGCTGGTCGTCGCCAGCACGTCTTGCATATCCACGGTGGACGTCGACGGGTACGACGCGACATCTTGCATCGACTGCGGTCCCGGAGACGAGTTTTGGCTGTCCGATGCGGTCGACACCGATGGCTTGACTTCTTTATCGCCGTACCTGAGCACATGGATTACAGAATATTGTTAAGTCACACCGTTTCTAAAGGCGTAGGTACACGTGACTACATAATAATCACGATTGATTATATAACAAAAAACAACCTCGAAACTTCTTACCAAGACCAAACTAGCAAATACCGAATGATGTTTAAATTTAATTTGCTACCAGCTTATAACGCTAGTATAACGTCATATGCAACTAAAATATACGGTCGTCGGAGTAGTGTCTACATGATTAACATTTTAGGTCTTAAACATAACTTAGAATATTATGTTTTATGAATATTGAATAGTATACAATTTAAATTAAACATTTTTTATTTTTATTTTGTTTTAAATTGTATGCATTGTTGTAAATTAAAGTTGTTGAAAATGTTTTCATATTTTGCCCATGGTTAATGAATTTAAATATATATTTTCGTGATATGACATGACAAAAAATATGGATTTTCCGTTGAAAACTTTTGAATTTTTTGCAACAATCTTTGACACATTTTAGGATTAGTATAATAAAAATCAATAAACGAACCAGACACAGTTGTGTTAATTCATATTCAAATTATTCGAAAAAGCTTTAATTTAATGCTTAATTTATGAATGCAGATTTAAAGTATTTAATGCTCATTTAGTCACTTTTAGTGTTTTGCTACCTTAACATAATAATGTGCATATCTAATGCATATATGAAATAGGTCTATAACATTATCTTTTCCGATAAACCGAAACTATACCTATGTACATTATATTATATATCGAATGGATTTACCTCTGGTGGTGGTTATGATTGGTTTTGCCCAGCAACGCGTTCCGGAGAAGCTCATCGCCCGTATATTCGGTGGAATCCTGTTTGATGTACTCTTGCAGCGGTTCCTGTTTGATGTACTCCGTCAACGGTTCCTGCTTGATGTACTCCCTCAAAGTTTCCTGTTTGATGTACCTGCCAGAGCCCACCGGATCCGTGGAATCGGTGCCGTTCATCGACAACAGCGTCTCGTCGAAGTTGCTCACCGCGTTGGTGTCCTGATGGTGTTCGGTGAGCGCGGGCATGCACCACAGTGGTTCGCCGACGCCGCCATCCGAGTTGTTCACCACCTCCACCGTGTAGATGGCACCGTCCGTGTTTAACGTCCGCCATTGGTCTACTATGTCAGACTTGTCGTTGAACGAGCTGGGAGTGCAGTCCAAGTCGAAGCCGTGGTCGCCGCTAATGATCGTCTCGAAACTGTTGTTATTGTTGTTGTTGCTGTTGTTATTGTTGTTGTTGGCGAATGTGAACTCGTTGTTATTCCTCTCTACACGCAGACAAACACGATATTTCTAGATCAGTTCGATTTATTGGAACATTTTTATTCACAATATTATTTATATATTTTATATGCTGGTCGGTATAATTTATTATATTTTTAAAGTAATATCAAACGTACATTATAATATAATATTACACTTTGATAGAACCCACTATGCCAATGTACAATAATAATGATGATGCCAGATGCCTATTATATTATATACAGTGAGTGTATTACGAATATCTTTCATGTTATTCAAATGTATAATCAAAAGATGTTCGTGTTAATATTAATTGGACATGATATAGGTTATAATAACAATGGTAATAATAATAATGCTCACCTGACAGCGACGGGTCATTCAGCAGATGATCCACTGATGTGTTGATCCGATGCGATCCATCGTGAAGAGTCTCCAGGTGGAGCCCAAGCTCCATTAGTCGGAGGCTGTCTCGGTTACCCGTTTCCGGGCCGTTGTCTCCCGAATACAGTGCAGTCTTTAGGTAATCGGTGGACGCAACGTCCATAATATTTTGAAATCGAATTTCGGTCCAAACGGTATTCCACCTGCAGGTCGTGCACCCAATCACATTTTCAACGCAGAAACACGTGTGTCCGATCCAACGTGGGAACGACTGTAGTTTGTTATCACAGAACGAGACAGCGACAATTCAATCTGGAAAACGCACACATAATAATATTATTTTTATTGTAAAATTGTAAATCAACGGTTGGTTCAGTCGGCCACCGCAGATACATCCGGTATCCGCGGTGTAATAATGCGGAATAAGTAGTAGATTAAACGGCAGTAACGAACGCGGGCATTACAAGGAAGACTATATAATATATGTAAATATAACTGTACATATGATACAAGTCGAACGTTTGATTTAACGAAATCGCTTTCCACCCAATCAAGGAAAAACATACTTCATGTCTCATTTGAGTTTAAGGTTAGGTCTATTTTTCTTCTTGTAAACATCGATTTCTATATACCAGTATATTACGGTTATATACCTATCATAATAGTATGCGTTACTTACTGGATTATAATATTATAGAGTCTGAAGTCGTTACATTTTAATATTATATATTAAACATATATATGGTTGAATTTGTAGGTTAAATATGTCCTGATGTTATGCGTGTTCGAGACGTAAAACAAAAATAGAACCTCGAATTAATGCAATAACGAGCAACGTCATAAACGAAAATGCACGAAGATATAATATATTCGTAAATCAAGAATTAATGAACCATTATAGGTTCTACAAAATTTGAATGTATAGGTAAAAACTGATTTGGTGCTGAGAGATATATGCGAATCGTATAATATTTCGTCAAGACTTGTATAGTAGATCTGGATACGATAATAATTTTCGAATAAACAGTTAGGTACATCTGTTGTACTCGTAAACCGGACGTAATGTATAAAAAGCATATTATAAGTAGGTAGTGTAATTTTTGGGAAAGTTGATTACAAGTGACTAAGTGTAAGTAAGTTTATTATTATTANNGAACGGTTTGTATAAAATTGTCAACATTTTCTACACTTATTGCTTATTAAGTATTTGCAGTTCTGAACCCTATTAATGAATTATTATTATTAGGTATACGCTTGATTAACCATATACACGCATACTATAGTTTTTTTAAAAGAAGTACTCCAATTAAAAATAAATCATGTTTATCACATACATTATCATAAACCGGTAATTGTATAAAAGTGTATATACATATATCCATACTATCGTTCATATTATCATACACAATACATAATTATACACAGAGCAGTTGTTGTAAAAAATGAGCATAGCCTAACTACAGCGGCGGAGTATAGGGTGGCCGACGGCCCGCATAATTTAGGAGAAATTAATACAGTATTATTAATGCATGTACCTATATGTAGAGGAGGTCAAGAGATATTTATACGTCATAATGTTTCATCGATATATTGAAAAAATTGATTATATTTTATATTTTTATATAGGTAATATTATTAAGTACACAATATAATATACATAGTATCGATCAGAATTATATAATTTTAAACATTCTTATAAGTTCTACTTACACAACGTTATGTGATAGTGCTACATATACTATTGGTATAATTTTAGTGATGTCGAGTGGGCAGTGAGAAACAAAATGTAAATTTCAAGGAGTTAACTACGCATCCGGATGTCGTACACCCGTCAGCGGTGTTCCATAAAATTATTTTACTTTTCTTATTTCTTAATAGTGGTCCATACAGTATAATTGTATTTTATATACACAGTATATAAAATTTATGTGATGCCATGACGTCATACAACATAAGTTTTGTTAAAGCATTATTAGGTAGAAAACTAATTACTGGTCGGCGGCACTCGGGATCCATACGCAGCCATATAGTATGGGTTGTTCACGTACAACAATAATATGGTACGTAGGTATATATATGGCCCGAAGCTCATCATCATAATCAAAGGTGAAACTCTTCGTCTGCAAAGCCGGCCGGCCGCTCGGTAAAGGACCCGACGGAAATTATAGCGGAATTTCCGGGTATAGAATTTTTTTTTTTTTTTAGACAAGTCGTTAAATAAATTTATCTGACACGATATTATTTTAAGATTATTAGTGGTGAAATTTAATCGACCAACAATTTATTCAAAAGGTTTGTAAGAAAAAAAATATTATACCGTATGTTTTCGTAAAAAAAACTATTTAAAATAAAATATAAATACTGATAAAAACAGAGAGAAAAAAATAATAATGAACGAGACAGCGCAGTGCATATTATATTCCGTCCGCACGTCTTCCAGTTGCACAACAGCATATTTTCTGCTACCGGTTCACACACTCATGCGTATGAACTCTTATAATAGGTACATAGGTGCTATAAGATGTGCAAAATCGATATTCGATACGTCGATCATAATTAATTATAACAGTATACGACATAGACACATTATATATTATTACTCTGGAGTTTAATTCTTGTGTGTAGGTAACTTTTAGACGGTTGAGTGAGCAGGTCTATACAGAAATGTTCGATATAGTCTCCTATTGTAAAACTATAATTCGATATTTCCATAACAGAAATAAAAACCGTTTGAACGCGTATAGTAGGTACCATATTTATCATCGTCAGACCGTAATAATAATAGTAATAATACAACACATCACAAAAAATAATTCATCAGTTATTTACCTCTGATAACTCATTTTTAAAGCACATTTGCACTTAATGAAATAAGAGAATGAGCATGTGTCAACTTGGAATATAATTACAGTGGCAGC
>PVMI01008016.1:0-14510 GCA_008528875.1 Aulacorthum solani | reverse complement strand
CTATTGAAACCGTTCAAAGGTACTTACTAAATCATATGAATAAAATATGAAAACTGCACAAAACGAATATAATACTATGAAAAATAAATATAATATATAGCATTATAAATAAACATTTTTTTTAAAGAATTTTTCAGTATAACTTCTCTAGATAAAATATTACACTTAATATGTATATTGTATTTAAAGGTATTAAAAATTGGCCAAGGCTATAATTTATCCTCCTAATTCAAGAAAAATTAAAAACTGTTACATACATTTATAGGTAATAGGAACCTACACTAACTAAATAATTAAATAAACATTTTAGCCTGAAAATAGTATTAAATAAAGTCTGTATCTCACTCATCTTGAATTCTGAATGAAATTAATTTAAATGGAACATCACTAACTTTACAATCCGGATAATTATAAACACTACATAAGGGAGTGTCGACTGTCGAATATGATATAGCACAATAAATTAATAGGCAAGTAAATAGTCTAGTTATGTAAAAGTTTGTTTTGTCAAAACTTTAAACCGAGAATATTCTGTAAATGTTGACACTCATATATTTTACCTAAATAATTTCAAACTTTTTTATGCATACATTTTCTAGAAAGAAAAATATTTTTCTATTATTACAGTTCAAATGAATCAAAAATCACTCATATCTACCCATTGAAGATGAGAATATTCTCTGACCACATAATTAAGTATACTCCCATATAGTAGATGTATTCAAATATACATACACATAGAATAAAATGGATTTTCGTAGAAAGTTTTTACTCTACATCAGTATAATATAATAGCTGATTGCTTCTAATATTATGATATTCATATATTGTCGAATTTATTGATTATATTCCACCAAGATTTTTTCAATGAGAACACATATTATATTTTTAAGGATTTTTTTTGCTAGTCCAAATATCTAATAATAAATAATATTTAATAGTAGAGATTGGATACATCTGTAGACTGCAGGTACAGATATATAATATATCACGACCGAACGACTTTCGCACAACGTTGTCGGCCCGATTCAGTATAGTACACAACAACATCAAAGAATTGCTGCGAGATCGGTGATTTTATATTATATTATATCATATATAATATATATATTATACGACCGCACTTCAACTTTATTCGCTTAGGCCGTGGTCCGACAAAGCAGCTCGAAAATAATATAATAGCCAACTTTTCATAAACCTTTGGAGGATTTCGGACGAGTTTTACGGATAGTGAAGAGTGCCATTTCTACCTGTTTGAGTTTCACATAGATCTTATCATCCTTTGAAGTCTGATCCGCTCCTACTCTGATGTATCAACAACGGAAAAATAAAAACCGCGTGCTTTTCAATAAAAGATAACACACAAACATTTACGAGTGGGCGGATAACTCCACGCATTATAACCGACATAAATCGAATGTGAGGTGTACGTTCTACTGTAATATTATATTTATGTCGTCGTAAACTTATATTTTATATATAAATAGTATTTTAATATTTAAGCTTTACATTCCTATAAATGCGTAGACTAATGCATTGTCAAACATGTATTAGGATTTACAGAAAAATATAGGTATATTATTCAGAATATACAATAAATTTAGTGATTCACCAAACATTTTTCACCCACTTTATTGTTTAATAATGCATTTTTTCAAAATCCGATTTCGGTATTGTTAAGTGCACTCATAGACCATATTTTCAAAAAGGTACTTAAAATATTACGTATATTTTTTTTTCGTTTTAATGAGTATCCTGTAGAGATAATCAAATGGTTTTTTTTTGAAAATGTTGATGTATCAAAATCCAAATTTTAACGTGTAGTCTCTGAACATGAACTGAATATAGCGAAGCTAATAATTGTTATTACTCATTAAGAGTTATATTAATGGTCTTACATAAAGTGTAAAATCGATTAAATTTTAAAATAAAGTCTAATAACTATTATTAAAGTAGGTACTGTAATAATTTTTCATATCACTATAACCACATATCTTCTAAACCTACTACCGTGGATTTTTATATCTATAGAATCCATACTTGAAGTGTTTAAGCTCTAAAACAGTTTATTAAAATTTGAATTAGACATAAATATATTCTCAAAAAAATTATCTCCTTAAGAAATAACAATAAAAACAACTTGAACTAAAAAATGGTATATCATCCCGCATACATGCATAACTTAATAACTGATGTTTATTTTACTATACCATCACCATATATACTATAATTTTAATACATTTAATTAGATTATTTATTTAATTGTATACTATAATTTCAATTTCAGATGACATAGAAGACTTTAAATCCAAAATTTCACACTCCTGCAAGTGGTCAGCATAAAGCAGTAATTTAATAATTTGTTGGTAAGAAATTTTTTTTAAACTCTTTTTGAAATGATAGTTGAATTTAATTGTAGAAGAGTGTATAACAAAATATAATCAAATAATGAAAGTCATGTTTCTCCATTTAAATACGTTTAATTGTTGCTAAAAAATTTCAGAAAGGAGAAAATCATAATGAAGCTAATATTATTTAAAAAACATTTATTTGATGAGCCTGTTACTTTATATAATTATTAGTTAAGATTAGATAAGACTAGATAACTAAAATTATATATTTATTAACGTTGGTACAATGATACATATGTTTATGATAAAATTTGGTATCCGTATATATTTTAAAAATGTGAACTAAACAAAAATGAAGCAAGAAAAAATTACAGATTAAAATTGTCCGCAGAGATAGCCATTAGAGGTATCCAACTATGATAGGTATCCATTATTCATTATTTATATTTTTATATATTATATATCCATTATAAAAAAATATGTATACTGAATTGTTGGAAAAAAATTAATTGTTTTGAAATTTTGAATATATTTTTATGATTGATGGCGTATATGCCTATTTATTCATTAATTATTAAAAAATATACTGTATAATAAATGTTTTAATTTTTATACTGAGTAAAAATAGATTAACTTGTAGATAACTATAATTACATTTTAATAATAAATAAAAAAGTTAATAAATAATTTAAATTAACTAGATATTTTGTTAACATATTATAATCGAATCGAATATTTTGTATTCTCAGTATAATATATTAATTTGTCTCTAATTAACTAAAAGTAGAATAAACTCAGTTGCCCTCTACAACACTAACTTCACTTAATATATATTATACAAAATATATTATTATTCCTATGTTTTCACGATAATGGGTTCGTTTAACTGTTTTTCGTTTACAAATAATGAGTCCAAATTTGCATCACAGGGGAATACAAAATTAATAAATCATAAAATTGAAAATGCATTAACGAGGTCTGAATTCTAAAGTAAAGAATAACATTTCGATTTTCATTTAACGGCCCAGAAGTTACTAAAATAACAATTGGTAGGTATTAATTAAAATCTATGCAAAATAAAAATAAAACAATAATGGAAATAATTTATAAAATTAAACAATATATGTATATATATTATATTTTTACCTAGATAACCTAATATGGATTTATTATAAGGTACAACTTCATAAAATATAAATCTCTCTAGGGGGGGGTTTAATAAAATACTACTGTAAATATATTTTATCTAAACGTAAAGTTGTATGTTAATTAAAACTGACGTGAAATTGTAAGGATAATGTCAGAGGTATAATGTTATTAAATAATTATTTTATAAAAATAATTAAATTCAGCCGAAATGTAAAAAAAAAAATAAAAATAATAACACGTACTATACAATTTGATATTTTTTTCGACAAAATTAGTTTTTTCGACTTTCAAATGTTCTTATTTTTTATTTGTATTATGTATTTTATAGACTTAAGTGAAGGAACTGCTCATTTACGACTATACTATTCTAAATGTCAAGATTATTATTTATTAAATTATAAAATGTAATATGAATTTGTTATTTGTTACTGACAATTTATGTAATTACCTATGTATGTTATGCAACTGATGATAGTAATAAAATAAAAGTAAAATACAAAATTTCTTTTAAATAAGTAAGTAGCTTTTAGTTAAAGTTGAAAGTTTCAAAAGTTTCCTTCTAACAAGTTTTTTTCTAGTTAAAAAATAATATAGTTTTCTATAGTTATGAAAAATTTAAATTTAAAACAAAAGTAACCATATTTTGTTGCTTTTTAGCTTTTGTTTTTTTTTCATTAAAGTAACCGGTTATATTCGTTATCATATACATATAAGCTTAACATGAATGCAATAGATTAATTACTCGTAATAAATACGTTTTACGTGTTTCCTCTGTGATATTGAATAACTAAAAAGTGAGACGGGTATGTGAAATACATAGAATGCAAATCTGATGGAATGGATGTAAAACCCAAACCTTTTTACGTTTATGATATACATCGCACTAATGTACAGCGTTCATATACAAGAGAAATTTAATATACTTATAATTACAAGGTTGAAATGGCTCACAAAAGTTAAGTAAAAGTTTTCCTGTTGTACAGTACGTATGGTGCTGTTGTGGTTGAACATTGCTCTTATTTCCATAAAATTAATTATCTGGGTACTTTGTATATAATAATATAAAAAATAATGTAGGAAGTTAAGAATTTGAAATTCGACATTAAGACTCATCCGTACGATTATGTTTCTTTAAATGTTGATATAAAGCCTGAAGGTTGTAGATGACTGCAGGCGTTTAATGAAAATGTAATAACGAGATAACACGAAGTGTACAATTGTTATAATGATGACAATTTTTATCAGTATTATGCAAGTTACTGTGTTCATGTCTTTAAACATTTTCAAAATAAATATTGATAACCGCAATGAATACTATAGAACAAATAAATTATTATGTATCTAGATAATTTGAAAGTGTCATATTATTTGAATATTTTAAATTTTAAATATCGAAGGAAGAATAAAAAAGATTTATATTTTTGTAATGATCAAAACATTAAATTAATTATGCAACTAAAACAATAGTTTAATATTTATGACCATAAATGGTACTTGTATAAAAAGCAATAAATATAAAAAGTTAATAAAAATATAAATGATATATTATGTGGGTTCCTTTATATATTATAACGTTTTTGCACATTAAATTATATCAGTGGAGTATTTCGATAACTTTTCTGGTGGGGGAAGTGAGAATTTTCATAAAAATAATCGATTAATCATCAATATTAATTATATATAGGTAGATTACTTAATAAATATGAAAATATAACAATGTGAAACTGTTTGCAATTTATGTCGTAAAAATAAAAATAATGATTAAAATGATTACTTCATAACTCGAAAAAATTAAATATTGACCATTTTGTATATATTTACTTATGCATTAGAACTAATTATATTAATTTAATCATAATATAACTAAATAAATATGTGAATAATGCATAATATAATATTTATAATTTTGTTATTTTTTAAGTTGTAACTGGATCTAAACGTTTTTAAATAAATTAAATAAATGTTTTAATTGTTTACAGAATATTTAATATTTTAATTATATCGTATTAAGTATTAAGTGATTAAATATCATATTCGATGGTTAAGTGTAGGCAAAAGGTTGGTGTGTGCAAAAACTTGTTGACAATCTCGTTTGGTGTTTTTACATAAAGAACAATTGGCTCGTGGATAGAGGAAAGAAAACGTAACGCTTTTTTCGTTTCAGAAGTCGTGCAGTAGAAGATTTACGAGTCGACGGGGGGTTTGTCGGATTTACCTGTGAGACTAAAACCAAGCAATATTAACTTTTCGGGAACTTTTTGATTATTTCGTCCATTTCTCACATCCGGCGTTACAAAAACCGCTGTGCCCCGGGTACGAAAATCCACTCACCCGGGGTATACAAATATTTATTTATATATGTATGCGATATTATAATATACGTACATACCTAATATACCGATATACAAACGTATACACTAACCTATATATAAGCTGATATATAAATATATATATATAAGAGTATGGAACGTAACGATTTCCTAATGGAAAAATTCACGACCCACATTTTTCACTTTTGCAAAGCCGACCGTCCGTTTTCACTGAATTTGTATGCTCAGTCGAAACCTGAATAAAGCTATTAGAAAAGGAGCAAAAAATGAGCAAGGGCAGGAAAAACAGCAAACATCCTATACGCTGGCCATTCTCCCCTATGTGTACTACACACACACACACACACACACACACACATAACACTCATATTTTGATGTGCGAATCCGAAACAAATAATCGTCATGAAATCGACATGAATGTGAATATATAAACGTGATAAGAGTTTCGGGCGACGACACGACGACGTCCTGCAAAGAGAGTGCAAATGATCATTTGACAGCGCATTGTGTTTAAATAAGCGTTTTTCCGCCATATACATATAAATATACGGTGGGCGCCATGTGTTCTGAACAGTTTAGAAAACGAAGGGATGCTTTTGTGACCGCACCAGCCATTAACTTGTAACGGGTTAATGGAATTTCCCTATACACACTGTACATATACGCGAGGGGGTATATATATTATACGACCGGGCCAGCCGATGTTTTTCACGACCCGGGACGTAAAAGGGATTTGGGTGTGTGTGTGTGTGTGTGTGTGTGTGCGTGCGTGCGTGCGTGAGAGTGAGAGAGGAAATACGAGCGCTGTAGAGTGGGAGAGAGATTAGAAAAAAAAAATTTGATTTACGACACGCGTTATAGCTTTTGATATTCACTTCTGGGTCGGATATAATAATATTATTATTATTATTATTATATAGAATTTGGCGAATCCGTGGGATTGTAGACGAGGTGGTATACGGGCGACACTCTCGTTTATTTTGCACCGAGGATAAACTACGCGTATGCCTGCTAGCTATTACGTATTTACTATATTTTAACAAAAGGTATAGTCTTCCTCGGCGTTGGCTGTAAATTACTTGTATATTATTTTATACACGAGCACCCATTACTTACCGATCGGGCCCTGATTCAAGTGAGTACCTACCTGTAATGTCTTGTATGTCCCTACAGAATCGCATAATTATCATAAAATATTCCAAGCATTATGTCATTATTACTATCATAAAACTGACATCTTCTTATCGACCAGTCCCGAGATGTTCTGTAAACGGACCAGAATCTGTTACCAGGAAACCCGTGTACCATATGTAGTAATCCCGTCAATGAATTGACAATCTACCAAGAAAAAACGATGTTGACATTTCACTAGGCTTTTTTTTCGAAAGCGTTTTCCAATGGGTCGGGTCGACAATCCTCCGATGGGAAACATTACGACAATCATAAACTAAGAGAATTTAATATCATTATAATAGTATCATCACTAATAGTGGTATTTTTCTTTTCAGTTATTTGCGGTGAGTTGCTTTTATTTATAATAAGTGCCCCTATTATATTTATGTGTACCTAACACCGAAAAACGGTAACCAGGCCCTCAATAACAGCCATCAGGCACATAATATGAAAATGTGCGGTGTACGCCGATGAAGAATTGATCGATGCTCATCCGGCACACACGTAAACATTGTATGAACCAAAATTAAAATGTTAAAGTTCAATTTTCATCACTAATTATATTTACTTCCTTTTACCTTTATTAAACCTTGATTAAATAACGTTTAATGTACCGTGACGGAGAGGTTGACGAAGTCGTCAACTATTTTTTATAATTCATCGAGATTCATAAGTACTAACTTAATATTTATCTGGTACTCAAATTTAAAGCTTAATTTCTGTCATTGGAAAATTCAATTGCATTGCTTTAAGGCTGAATTGAAGTGTTTGTGTCAAAGTATAACCTTCGGCATTTTCTATTTTTCTTCATACAGGTAATTGTAGCATAAAGTTAGTACCAATGGAGTATATATAATTTAATTTTGGGTTGAACCCTAAACCCTTCCAAATTTACCAATGGTTAGTACTATTCAAACAGACGAATTTATTGTAAGTGAAAAATAACAGAATCCGTTGTATAAGTATAAGTATTAATTTTATTATAATTTGTAAAAAAAATTACATAGATGTTGTATTATATTCTTGACTTTTGACTTTCCCCCCCTCCCCCTACCTCTGCTTTAAATTTCTGTGGGCGCCTTGAGACTTTTACATAACGCATTGTCGTACAATACAAAAACCTTAATGTCATTTTTCTGTAGTCCTCTGGGAGACTTTACCACACTATTATTCAGTTAGTTGAAATTAAATTTGAGTGCAATAAATTATTACCATCTAAATTAATAGTACCAATCTAAACTAAGCTAGTATTGCAGCAATATACTGTAACATCCAAATCAGGGACCAGCCCATTTCGTCAAACATTATTCATTATTACAAGTACCTAGCCTTTCAAGCAATCACCTTGAGACTTAATGCAGGTGTTCCACGATGATATACATAATAAATGCTGTAGCCTTTCACAGTAATATAAACAATCATCGTCAGACGACAGTATACGGTGTTGAGAATAGTCACTACAAAAGATTTCATATAAAGTTAAATAACCACTCAGCTTACTTTAAATTTTAATTATTATTATATATATATATTATAATTTATAACAAAAATAATATAATATCAAAAACGTATACGGAATAAATAATAATTTAAATTTTGAAATTCTATCTGTGTTTAAGCTCTTCAAACCAATATTGTCCTTTACTTTATCTACAAATTACATATTGTTAAAATAATGTAAAACTGATTTTGAATAATTATGAGTATTTTAATAAAATCAAAACTGTAGGTACCACTGTATTTATATTTTGTAAAATGAAACTAATTCATAACATTTTATTTTTTAGTTTTGGTTAGAAAATGCTATATTTTAAAGATACACATAACGTATAGGTAATATTACTAACAATTAAGTAGTGGCACACAGCTGCACTAACTAAAAAAAAAATACATATTTACGTGTAAAAAAGTCGTACTCATTTTAAGTATTTAACTGTACCAGAACAAACAAATGCATATACTCTGAGAATCTTAAAAACATATTTTTCCTAGAATGGTTGAGATACCAACATTTTAGTGTTTATATACCCAAGCATGATCCGATTATCGGTTTTGAAATATTTTGAAATATTAAACTTCGTAAGCCATTATAAGTACAACTTACAATTCTTCAAAAATTGTATTAAAAACATACCTAGTTTAATTTAAGTTACTACAATTAAATGTTTCTTTTGTGTAAATAATACTGTTCCGATAAAGTTATTCACACGGTCAATTGAATGAAAATGTATTTAATATCTAATAATTTTATTATATCGTTGATTGATATAATATCGTATTATTAAGTTTTTCACTCTGTCCGAATTGTAATTGTGTAAAGTAATTAAAATATGGAAAATGTTTTCAGCTGCTATTTAAATATCGGAACATTTAACTCAGCTTATTGGTTCATTGTAATGGCTATTGTTCAAGGTTAGATATAGGAATCGCTTTTTATTACTTAAGTTAATTTTATTTTAATTCGTAGAATTCAAATTTAATAACTTGATCATCGATTCATCTACGAATGAGTTGTTGTTATAATGTTGTATTTGTATTTTAATTGTTTTAATATTATCATTTGTAATTTTGGTTTAAAAATTATCTCCACAAATTATAATAGTCTTATACTTTTATCTTAGAGCAAAAGAAAGTTATATAATATTTAACTATTGTACATATATATTTGTATAATAATGCTTTTTTAATCATTTGCCCAAAATTATTTTTTAACATATATAATGTTTTTGGGGCTAGATATACCAAACAATTTTTTGGCCGATTTTTCGTGAGGTTTTTGTTGTCATGGCCATGATGAACATAGATTTTATTTGTAGAGGAACAATAACGAGTAGCTATGGTTTTTAAATACTTTTACTTTTTACTTTTATATATTTTTGGTTACTATACCAACCATGTTATGTACTTGTATCTTAGCAAAAGTTTTTCAAATTACCAAATTATCTAACCAACACCATTTAAATAATAAATACTTCAATTGCCCGTCAGGGGTATTGAACCGTCTACTTCAGAAATGTTGTAGATTACAAAATATTAAAAAATGATGTGATGCGTGGCACGTGTTTGCTATGGAAATGCGCATAATATCATATGTAAACATTTTGAAAAAAATGTTTTATTTTAAGATGGTTTAGATATTAATAAGATTTTAACACCGCTATATATCACTAATAGAGGAAAATATCGTCATTCATCCAACCTACGGATTGAAAAGAAATAGAAAAAATATATAAGGTACTAATAATGGTAGAGCAAAAACAGTTTTTTTTATTGTTTTCTCAAAATTATATTTCTTGGAGAGACGTCGTTTGTTAAATAGGTGGTTCAATTAGGCATAGCATATTTTTACAGTAATTTAGTGTTATATAAAATGCAATATATATAACATATAATCCCTATTCAATATTAAAATTATATTAATATATTTTTCTAAATGATACCAACCAATCGGTATAGTTTCAGTAAAGGGAACATTAAAAAAATTAAAATAATAAAACATAATGAACAAATCGGCTTAATAACATATAATATACAGCATAAACGTACGATAATAGCGATTGAAGAAATGAAATCATGAAGTCGAAAAGTGTTAGTTTCAATTATGATAAATGGAAGATAAATTATTGTGAACTGTTATTGTCAACAATTATGTACGTAATAAATACAATTCAAGTATATAGGAAGTTGTAATAATATTATCGTGATTCAGCGTTACCTATACTTTAGAGTTTAGAAATTAGCTAACCCTTAAATACTATCGTAATAAGACAAAAATACATTTTACGTAAAATAAGAATTACTATAATTAAAATTAAAACGTCAACGTAAATACCTAAGCTTTTAATCTCGCTGTTATTGTATTATAAATAATCTTATACATATATATAAATTGTTTATCTTTTGAGTCGATAATTAAAATTGTGTTTTATATAAAATAAAGACGTACATTATAATATTATTCTACCTACGCATATATTAATTATTTTCTTACAAATTGAGAGAATAGATGTATACATTTTACCACAAGGTTTAATGCTTATACATGATTATTATTAAAGCATTAAAATAATAATAATAATAATAATACGATAGATGTAACAAATAATTAATTTGAAGGCACAAAATGAAAAACTGCGGAATAATTCGTACACCTAAAGTATATAGGTACGTTGAGATATACAATTCCCCCATGCGTTACATATAGTATAGGACCAGCAGTTAGGGGTTGATACGGAACGATGAGCGACTTGAAAGACATCGTCGGAAAATCGTAAGTCTGCTCGTCGTAAGGATATTCGTATTTTATACATTACATAAACTATATTCGTAGGGGTAGACATCGTGTTCGTATTTTATTGAAGTTCCTCCCCCACGTAGAGGTATCCGCTGCACGCGATGATCGTACATTATAATAATATGTGCCACGTGTGATTAAAGTGACGACTTTCGAATTAAATCCACACACGAACTTTACGCCTAGATCTAAATGGGTTATTTAATTATGCTCAAAGTTTCGTTAGTTATTACTGCAGTACGTGCACTGCAGTCGAGTAACGCCTGAATCGTGTATTCGGTGTACACTATATCATAGACATGGGTATACAGCGGTATACTACATTGATATACGACGGGCATGATTAACCAGATTGCATTTTTATGACATTTCGACACAACCGAATACTACCTATTCTTGTTGGAGTTACAGAGTGACGATCGTTGGCGTGCGGAGGGGAAGATATGAAAGGGGGTTTCGCGGGACCAGCTGTTGAGTGAAAAAAGGTGTGGGCACAGGATTCGTGAATTTGTGACAACTGCAAGGATAGGTAGGTGACATATATCTATGTAAATTAAACCGGAAATATACGCGGTGTACATACATCGCCGACAGAAACGGGGTCGAGTGTGATGTCACCACGGTGACCTATATATTATAATCAGCGGCGGAGATCAAAACGTCTACCCAGAGAGGACGATGATGACGATTCGTGGAGATTTTAGAGATGGCAGACCGGAAAACGGAAACTCGGATATAGCTGCTCAGTTAGAGGCGGCGATGGAGGCTGTTCGAATTATACAATTTTGTCGCCGACAAGACACGTTACATTACGCAGTTCCTACCCAGTGACGTCGACAGTGGCGTAGCTAAGATCATGAAAGAAGGGGGGGGGTTAAGTATAAATCAAACTAAGTCTGTACAGTTTTTGTATAATATGTAAATAATATATTTATTTGGGAAAAAATTCAATAGGGGTATCCACCTCCTCTTTTCTACGGCACTGGAAATCGAGTATAAAAAAATTTATGGTGGAGCATTCAAAACTACTAAAATAATAACACTTGAGGGGGTTTAAATTTGCCTAGTTTAAATGAATATACATTTATCACACTCTATCATTTATGGTAGAAAAGATACTATTACGTTTCATAAATCGAAATACAACGAATTGACTTAACTCTTGCATCAAATAGACCAGACTAAAGCTGACACATTTTTTATTGTTATATATCACAACCCCCAAAGTTATACCCAATATTAATTACACCATTTGTGATATAACTGCTCAATAAAATGTAACTAAAAATATTTTTATTTAACAATAAATATTACATTTTGTAATAGTAATTTAAAATATTTATAACAAACTCATACAATATGAGCATTGTTTCTTTTTTAATAATAGACAATATTAATACAATATTTAAATCATACAAATCAAAAACAATTCATGTTTGTATAAAACGGTTTAATCACTTATAGGTATTAATTGGAAATGATAATTTAGATGGATAGGATAATATAGTATAGTATAGTTTATCATCTCTAACCACGTATGACTAGTTTACAAATACAGATCTTAATTACAATTTTATTATAATAATATGCCCACATACAATTAATTTTAATGATACTCTTTTACATTTTTATAACATCCAACAAAATTATGTATAATATCGTCAATATTTAACGATTTTCCTACAGCGATTATGCTTAATCTACATAGATTATTATAGATCATTCAATTTGTCGAGTTTATTTTCATCCTCTTTATATGAATCAAAAAGTTCATTCATGTGCCGAAGAAGAAATAAGTATTGCATAGTATTCAACTCTATGTATCTCTCATTAGGACGATGGTAAACACACATTTATTTATGAGGCATATTGAGGCTTGAATGTATATACTTTTCAACCCGTCCAAAACGATAATTACATACAATACAATATTTGAATTCACGTCATAATGTATAAATGTTACGATACGTTTGTATAATTAAAGTTACGCCATGAACTAATTGCGAATGATCGGTTATAATCCATTTTAAAACCATAACAATTTAATGGAATAAATTTGTTTAAATTTTAGGTCGGAGGAGTTGAGACTTTTTAAGGTAAGCCCTGGGCCAACTTGGCTCACCCCTGACTTCGCCACTGACTTTATGTAACACTACTATTAAATGTTTAGTAAACTGAATTCATGTCCGAAAATATAATAGCCACATTGGGGTTACCCCTAATGACGATGAGAATATACAAGATGCGTGATGATGGGTTCGCGGACTCAGTTCTGAGAACCTCACTGTTTATCAATCGGACATCGTAACATACGCCCGAAATATACTTACCGACGAAGGCGGCCACGTACTGCCGGCCGACGGGCTTGTTGAAGAACCCGCCGATCATAGCGGCCGGCCGGGGCGACGACGGCTGCGGCCGCGGTGCTCCAGAGCACGTCTGGGCCGGTGGTTGCTGCGGCGGCGATGGTGCGGCACCGTCCGCTTCGGCGGCGGCCGCTTCACATGTTCGGGACGACGCCAATGCTTACGGGTTCGGTCGCAACGGTAGTCCAACGACAACGGATCGACGCAATTTGGCTCTGCGGCGGACGCGTCCGGATTCGGCGGCACGGACGACGGACGGGCGGACGGGTGGGCGGACTGACGGACGAGCGACACTGCTTGAAGACGGACTGAAAAGCGATTGCCGGCAACGCGTCAGTGTCACGTGTATATAGACGAGCAAGCGCGCTCAAGCTAGATTTGGTGCGTTTGTGCGTATTTGTGTGTGTGTGTGTGTGTGTGTGTATGCTCGCGAGCGACCGTGATACGACGACGGCACGTATGTTTAGTGATGTAGGTACCGATGTGCATACGGCGGATGATGATACTGTCGGTATATTGCAAGCGTGTGCACTACACGGGTGTCGTACTGAAGTAATTATTTCATAGTTGTATGTATTATTATATTTTATTGTGATAGCACGTCGTTATTGATGTCGGTACTGGTCGCGGCGGGGTGACGGTTATATACATTACACGTATTATTTATACGCCAATATCATACCGGCCATAAACTGGTGGAGGCGATGGGCGCGGTCAAATGCCGGCGGAGACGATGATTTTTTTCAAGTGACGTTTATTATACTCTGAACGGCGCGTTAGATCTGTCGTAGGTTCCTCAGCAGATTACCTATATAATGGTACCTACATCAATAATCTACATGATTTT
>PVMI01008010.1:0-10661 GCA_008528875.1 Aulacorthum solani | reverse complement strand
AACAATTGTCAATTTTGTATTCAAAACTAATGGGATTATCTGCGCGTGAAAAAATAATAACATTACATTTACTGATATTTAATGATAAACTATTTTGACGACTCCAAGTTACAAATGAACTCCAAGTGATTTTGTAATTTATGTTACTGCTGATCAAAAAAAAATTTACTTTCATACAGACGAGGGCTTAGTTCACAAAAATTAAATAGTTTGTTTTAAAAATGTTATAGGTACTACAAAGAAAAATTCAGAGATTTCATCAAATGATTTTTAATTGTATAAAAATATCATCATGTAAAATAAATCATAAAAAAACTGTGTATTTTAAATACACATTAAAAAAATTATAATATTATATAAATTAAGTTGTGTAATAATTATTACCTATACCTGTAAGCCAAATTATAAGATAATATTATAGTCATAAAGGTAATTTCTTCTCAATCGTGTAAATTGAATTTCATTAGGCCAATGAAAACTTTTCAAAATAAATTAGGCTATTATCTTTTAAGACTTTGGCCATATCTATTGTGTATATTATAGTGTACACACTTCACTAAAACCTAAAGAGGAATGGGACAGAAATCATATTATTATACATTCTGGTTCTCGCAGAACACGTGACCCGTGTATAAGCTCAAATGAGTGTGCTTAAAAAGTGTATATAACAGGCCGATGAAGTGGATTCATGTGCACGAAGATAATAGTTATTCAATGTACAGTTTAATGGCCTCACTGTAGTTTAATAAATATTTAAATACCGTAATTATTATTAGTACAAAAATCAGATCCGTTAAAATGTGGGTGGTCAAATTAAGAATTCTACTTCTTCTGATCATTAAAATATGACCAATAGCGTAATAATTATAAATATTTATAATGTATCAGCAGATTAATAAAATTAGTAATTAATAAAATATTATTACTTATTGTTATAGGTACTATTAATAAAGAAATAATTTTAAAATAAAAATTTAGAACTCAAAGTAAAACATTCAACCTATTGAATTTTAACAATATTGTTCAATGATGAATGAATGATTGTTCTTAAAATTGGAATAAAACATAAAATGAAGATATATGAATATATATAAATGTATGACTACTTAATTATGCAATATTTTATTTACTATTTAAGAATACATCAAGAACAATAGTCAATATGAACTTAACATATCGCTTTTTAGTTTTTATATTATTTAAAGTTACCGCAGTGAATTTATAGAGGTAGGTACTTATAGTTTTTCAGTACCTATTTTTGTATCCAGACATGTTATTCGATAGGTAATAACATTTTTTTTCTTTCCTATTATGAGAACATTTATTTAGGTTTTAGATAGGTTAAAAAACTACAAACTGCAAGATAATAAACCAAATACCTGATAATCTATTATAATATAATCTATACCAATTATACATTAAATTAATGCTAATGAACAATTAATTAGAAAAAAATTAGAATAACCTAAGTCGTATGTTGAGAGAATTTCTTAATTTTATCAGAAAAATTAAGCACTTAAATGGACGCCATTCTATTTAAACATAATTGTACGTTCTGGATAATTCATTTGACTCTGTAATATTTGATTTAAGAGTGAATTGACTTATAACCAAATTTAGAAGTAAGTATATATAACTAGTCGATGACAATTTTTTTTTGTATTTTAATTTTAAAACAAGCTCCAAGCATTTTAAAATAGTAAATTGTTTGTAAATTTTAAAATACTCATAACCCACGTTAAAATTGAAGTAAAAAAAAACAACCTATAATGTCAACTAGATAGTATTCTTACTTCTAAATTTGGTTATAATAAGTTAATTCACTCTAATCAGACAGAACAGAATTAAATGAATTGAGACAACACATGCAGGTATAGGTTAGGTATAGCATCCGCTTAAGAATTAAGATTAGGTAATTCAGATTGATTCATCAATATTTTTAATCAATAATTATATTGTTCAGTTTTCATCTTATACAATATAACAAATATTAGGTATAATATGAAGTTTTCTTATTACCTCATATTATAAGAAATATTAATTAAAAACCACGTTAAAAGAACGTCGTACCTGCATGTGTTATCTCCGTCTTACACATGTATGATATGGCAAATTTTCGTTCAACAGATTCAATAGCCTGCTGTTAGTTTTGATATTAGCGTGAATTGACCTATTATAAAATTTAAAGGTAATATTATAATCCAGAGCCCCCCGAAGCCTTTTATTGACATTATTATTTTTAAGTTAGTTATGATATGTTTAAAATTAACAGTTTCAAAAAGATCATAACTTACTTAAAAATAATAATATGAATTAAAATTGATTAAAAAGTCTACATAGGATCCTAGCAGGACCGTCCTCACAATTTGCAAGGCCCGGGGCAGAGTCAAGTGCACAAATAGACTTAAAAAATTTACTACCTTGTACCTACGATAATATGAATAAGTAAATAAATTATTAACATAACACATAATTTACTTAAACTTAATGTAGGTAATTATATTAATAAAATAAGTCGATAAATATAGTAAAACAATATGATAAATTAACCGTCCTACTTTTTAAATCAACAAATGTGTCAATAATATCATTATATTTTAGTTGGTCAGCAATTTGTTTCTATAGATACCCATTAGGCAAGCTAAGTTGGTGTCTTTTTCTTAAGATAGAGTGCTTTGAAGATAGTTTTTATTTTCTTTTTATCAATTTTAGCTTTAAAAATTAAATTTGAATAATTTGAAAATTATATTTTATAAGTTGCTACTTTAATTATAATAATTATCTACTAATCTACTGCCCGATACCTATTTAGGAGTGGTCATATAGGTTGTAAGTTATACGGTGTATATTATATTAACAAAAAGTACTCAACATTAAAAACTCCCACACCTTATATTTATTTTCGCTCAATCAATTTGACTCTTTTTGTATCTATATTAGGGGGTCCGGGACAGCCCAGCTACCCCTGACCTAGAAACGGTCCTGAAACTCATACATTTATAAATTGTTTATGAAAAATAAAAACTTTGAACTATGATAATAATAAATGAACATTAAAAACTTACAACAATGTTTAAAAAACAAACAGTTAATACAAATTAGTGAAATTGTGATAAATTTAAAAAAGAAAATCGAGATTTTTTTTGTATAAAAAGTGTAAACGCCGCTTACACTAAGCCATATTTCATAATGGATAATTTATCATTCTATTCAAACAGATATTAATAATAATAATTCACAACTATCCTGAGCCGAAAGACCAAAAAGAAACGATTGCTCAATACCTGATCTGTATCCTGCATTCCTGGCAGACTTTTTTATGATAAACGAATTTACATTGTGCAATATACAATAATAAAACATAAAACGTTTATACTTCTATGTATTGGTTAAGCTGAATAGTAATGTAAACATAAAATGCGGATTCCTCTGAGATAGGGGGATGTCGAAAGCTGAGATAACAAAGGAGAGGCTACTTTAATATGGGAAAATTCAGATCAAAGAACATCCATTTTGTTCAATTTATATATATTGTATACATTTTTTTGCGAACCTCCGAAACCGCACCTGACCACATTAAGTCACCGTCGACCTGGATATTCTAATAAGACAAAATACGACTCGCTAATAACAATACACCATAAATTTTACTGCGCTCGCAATCATAATAATAATATAGAATGAGAAAAAGCGAGAGACATTGTAGAAAAAAAAGAGGATGAAACTGGCGGAGAAGGGGATTTTCTAGTACATATGTATATACAATATCATAAAGGCAAGAAGAGTAGGGAACCGGTATACAGCGTGATTGCTAACATTCCTGGCAGCTAGACGTCGTTGTCGCTAACGCTACCAGCTTATACTACTTTCCGAGAACCTAGCCATATGTAATATGTATATTATATGACACAAGGGGCTACTTGTAGGTTTCCTGCAAAATTCTTTAAGAGCTAACTCTTTTAGAGCCATATATTTAAATACTGCAAATTAAAAGTGTTAACAGTCATCAATTATAAGTTAAAAAAACAAGAATATTCAATGTACAATATGTTTTTAGTTTTTCATATTTAGTTAAAAGGTAATATCAAAATCAGTTCTTCATTGGAGATTCATTTTAATATGGTATGACCAATAACAATACGAATAAATCTTTACATTCATAGAGAAATAATCACATATTAATATAATCTAGATAGTTACAGTAGGGCTCCGATACATGTTTGTAGTTTTGTACAGTAAAATAATACTTTAAACATAAATTATGATAGAATATTAAGCATTTTTAAAATACTGGATTCTAATATTTAATACAAAAAAATCTGGTAAGTTGGTAACGCACTACTGTACATCAGCTGTAAAAAGAGACTAAAGAGTCACTGCAATGGATGTGTTACATTTGAATTCAATGATATAAAATATGATATGGTATAAAAGCGATTCTGAGCAAAGGCAGCCTATAATATTACTAAGTATTACTATATACTATTATTACTAGACTTAAAATAACTACAAAAAAACTGTCCCAGTTTTTCTTTAATTGTCGTTTGTTTTTCCTGACGCTTATGAAAACTATTGAGAAATTTTTTCTTTAGACTCTCCCCTCCAAGTGCCTTATCAAAAGGTAATGCAATTATATAGAGTTAGCAGGGGCTGCCATCAAATGAAATAGACAAAAATAGCTAAAAGCGTAATTTACAGAAATAATAGAACAGTTTAGTTGATTGCAGACTATACAATCCACGTTTGGTATTATATATGGTACGGTAATATAATATATATTAATAGTATTTTTATATATTAGAAAAAAATTATAATTAGTCAATAAACGTTGTGTATTTGTATATTTGTGTGTAATACATGTATAACCCAATCTCCGGGTACACTTGAAAAATGTAAATTTATTGTGTTGCCCAATCTCCGGTTAGTAAAAAGTAAACAAATATTTTATACGAAGCAGGTAGATCTAGATACAATGTGGCCCTGCAATTGTCGAACGCCCTAGACACATATTAGTGTGTTGTTATCTATACAAAACATCGAATTTTTGGAAATATTAAATTATAAATTATAATAGGAGCTATATGTACGATATGTTATATGTTTGGTGGGGGTCTATTTTACTATTTTCTGGGGGCCCATTATTGTAGAAACCAGGCCTGGTTACACCACAAACCAAAATCAATTTTCCGTGAAAATTCCCGTTTTTCCTTATTTTTTTTTTTTTTTTATCAGCGATTTTGGAAATTACTGGGAATTTCAAATTTTGTCCTCCTGAATCGATTTTTTGGTTTAAATTAAACCTTAGAGCCAAAAAAGAATTAATATTTATACCAAGTTACAGATAACTTGATAAGAACTACATTAAAAAAAAAAAAAATACTTTAAAATGTAAATGAGTTTTGTGTGTTCACATAGTTATGTTTTAGAATTATAAATATAAGTATAAATTAAACGATATAAACTCTTCTGAAAAGTAAGGATACGATTTTTAAATTATGTCAATGACACGTTTCTCTTGTGTTAGGCATAGTCAACATCACGCAGATACGACATCCTATTCATAAGAAATTCTCCAGAGTAAAAAAAAATAACAATTAAACTCAAATTATGGTCTTACAGAAATAATATGCACATTTCTATAAGTTATAATCAGTTTTTGAATGAACTGATTGAACCAAAATGTATACAATAACTTTATTTTGTTTTGAGAAAAACAGGAATAATAACAATTTGCAAAAAAAATGTCAGGAACTAAAAATTTAAAAGAAACCAGTAATTGTTTTAATATTGTGTTGTTGAACATTCCAACATCACAGTGTATCATCCATATTAATTATTCATTTTTTTTTATACGATTTGGAGAAAGCAAAACAGACAAAAGGAACAGTACGCGGCAGTTAATAAAAGGAAGAAAATGGTGGTCAAAAACGTGATGAAATGAGGTATGAATCGGCATTCCAGGCATAGCTAAGTAGTAAGTACACACACACTTACATATATTTTCATACTTTTATATTTATACACATACAAATTTATATTATATATACACACTCACGTATATACACATATCACATATGTACAAAAACTCGCATAATGGACCTTAGTCAAGTCTTGTGGTAGGGAGGGTAGATTGGAGGGGATACCTGGGGTACCATAGGTGCACCTGCTGGCGCTCTGACAAAACGCCAATAAACCTGTTTTGCCTTTTTAATGTTTCAGACAATCACATATGAATAATGAAAAAAAATGCTTTTTAACTTTATATGCAACTCTGTAGACTAAGAAATATTTGAATGGTTTAACAGAATGAGTGGTGAATTTTTTTAAGATTTTTGATCTCTGAGAATCGTATCATTGAATGAACATATCTGCGAGGAATGTTGTACCTCATCATAACACGCACAAAGACAATTTTAAACGCATAATCGTAGAATGAGTTAAGTTAAAAAATATAAAAAAGTTCGTTGAGTACTTGTAGTAGCTGAATTGGTCTAAATATAAACGAAATGATAGGAATTAGGACCTTCAAATTTTCCGATTTATTACCTACATGAATGATTATATTTTGCTACTTACAGAATACGAATTAAAAACGTGAACTTAACATTTTGTTTTATTTAAGAGCATATCCCTTAATATTTAGAACTGTATATGAAATAATAAAATAATTTATGGTAAACGTGAGAAAATAAACAAATTTAGTTGCAGACTGTATTTGAAGAATGGGTAAATTTATGTTTGACATGATTTAACGTTGGGGGATATTAAGGCATCCCTTTTTCAAAGAACAGACCACCCACATAACCTATGAGATGTATTACAATTCCCTCTCCACTATATGCAATGGTGCACCGATATAAATCTTGGACTGCTACAACAAAAATAATAATTATTGGGTGTATTTTATTTTATCACTCAAAGAAATACGTAGATTCGTTATATTATGTTGATTCCATTGATTATAATATGATCACAGCATGTTGTACTTTTAATATGTAAATAACTTTGAAAAATGTAAGATACAAATTTTAATTATTATAATTTATTTATTAAAATAATAATCAATAAACAATTTATATTTGTATAAAACGATCATTTTAACCATTGTTTTTTTTTTCATAGTTAATGATTATTATTAGGATTTAAATGTACAACAATTAAGGTAACTTGGTTTCATATTATAAAATCAATTATCAATTAATTACGTGTATTTTATTGACTATCCCAAATCCTGCCTAGTCCAAAGGTTTTTTTTTACTGGAAAGTGGAAGTAGAAAGAAATATTGGTTATACAATTTGCTAAAGTACCTTACCCTATAACTAAAATAACAATAGAAATATAAAATGTACATAAAAACTCAATAAATATTATTACTTTTAATTCCTCATACTTAAAAAATATCTTAAATGTAATAATACATGTAAAATATGTCTTTTATAAAGGCACCTAAGCATATCATTTTTTTTAAATTTTAAATAGTTGGGAAATATTGAATGACATATTGCATTTAAATAAGATAACTGTTTAAAGAAATTTACGATTATACTATATTTTGGGCCAGTAATAATGGTTTGAATGTCTGAGTCGGGATAAAATGTAACACGTTTTTCAAATGGTTGATTGGTTGACAAAAAGTTTGTTTTAAATAAAGTTTGAACTCATTTATTTAAGACAAAAAGTCCGAAAATACATAATATTCTATCACTTTATTATAAATAATTATTATTTCTTATATGAATAAGCATGGTTTCTTATATAAAAGTAAATTCGAAAATAAATAAGGAAAAATATAAACCTTTTGGCTTTTACATTAATCTTTTTAAAAAAACAGTCAATACAAATATCGATCACTCTACAATAATAATAATAATTTAAAACAAGTTAAGTTTTATGAAACAATGACCTATGCGCGCGATTTTAAAATATTTTTATACTTGTAAAAACGAAGTTTTATATTTTTGAACTTACTTTTAAATTGACCATTATTTTGAATAATAAGTACATATAAGGAACAGTAACCAAATTGAATATATTAATATTTTTTAAGAAAATAAATATTAATTATATATTATATTATTAGAACATGAAAACTAACCAAGCCGCAATTTAAATTTAAAAAAACCATTTTTGGACACAACTTATAAGTATTATATTAAATCATAGAGAGTTAATGCTATAATGTCTTATAACAAATTATAGTAACATTTTACACTGAAGTGAAAACTAATCAACAAATTGACCTTTGTATAACGTCTTATTTATCCAAATTACACAATTATTAGATACCTAGCTTAATAAATAAATAGTTAATTATATATATACATATATATTGATTCTAAATTAAGAGATCAATGAGAAATGAGAAAAACCAGATTAAGAGTCAATATTGTCACGGAGCAAACAATTTTTTTTGCTCCCCACAAAAATAAGAAAATATATAAATGTACCTATTCTAATTTCTAAGTGCATTTATGTCTAAAAATACATATATAAACAGGGTTTCAAAAAATGTTTAAATCAAAATGAAAATATAATACAAGTAAACTTTAATGAATTAACTAATAATAATTAAGTGTTTTTTCCTGAATTTCACTGTGACAAATTGATGTATCTATTATTTTCACAGCATATTATCATAAATAAAAATAGATTCAATGCATAATATCGATAAATTTCACATTTTTTTTATGAACTACTGACAATATCAGATCATTTTTTGCATGTTTCAAGACAGAAGACACTTTCACACTTGTATTTAAAGAAGATAGACTACAATAATTTTTCTAAAAATTATAATAATAAGTGTTTTACGTACCAAAGCAAGTAAGATGATGCCTTACCTTCTAGGGTTCTTACATTCTCACTTTCTAAAATGTTTGAATGCACTTAAATTGCATAAATTTATTTTAAAATCTATATTAAAATAATTTAATGTCATGATTTTAATTTATAAATGGGTTTCAAATTATTATTGTAACATTTTTATTTTTTTGAATAAGTAGTTAAGATTTTTGACCCCAAAAGTTGCCACCCAGAGCAAATGCCTTTTAGAGCCTTGGTAATGCTACACTGGAAATTAGAGTATAATTCAAATTTACAATTTATGCCTTGAAGATTAAAACTGGTTTGAGTTTAAGTGTTGATATTCATAATACTTTTTACATGGAATTCATGTATAGACTCCCTAGCTCCTGTTAGCCAGCCAAAATATTTGCTGGCCATCCCAAAATATTGATGAAATACCCAAGGGTCAAGACTCAAATATTTGAGTTAAAGTGAAAAGAGTTAAACCATATTTTAAAATGTTTACTATAATTATATTTGTTACGTATTATTACATAATTATTATTAAGTTGATGTAAACACAATAAATACAAATATGATTTAAATAGCTGGTAATCTATCGCACCAGCTTCTATACAATTTTTAAATAGCATTGTCAGAATAGAAATTATTTGTAGGTACTAGTCATATTTATGTAGGATTCAATGAATCCATACTACAAAGTCGTATGAACTCATGTTTCTATCTTAAAATTTCTCATCACTGCTTAGTGTAAGTACTACAAATTATAATATTTGTAGTAGCCGGTTGGTGCTAGGTTTCTTTATATAATCTATACAAATCAATACAATCATCGATATCCTACTATAATCATTAATGACAAATAAATCTAAGATAAAGTGAACAATTTTATCACAATTGTGGAGGTGGTGCAGGAGTTCATTGATATAATATTTATTATTCAATTGTTTTTGGGGGAAGATGGTAAGTAAATGTTGGCCATAATTAGGCCACAATAATTTTATAATCCCAGTTACGTACTTAATTAAAAAATATTAAGTCTTTAGAAAGATAATTATTTATTTATATTTTTGTTTAACAATAAGGTCATTTACCTGGCACTATTAAATGTAGAAGAAGGTGACGAATCAACAGCTCCAAACGCTATGCCAACAGCAAGGCCTTCAGGAATATTATGCACAGTGATAGCGATTATGAGTAGTAGTATACGTTTCCAACTACATGCTTTCACATCATTATCACATTCTATTTCAGTGTAATCAGGTGGCGGATGGGTAGATTTATAGCATCGTTGTCTAGCATCTGAAATCTCTATAAAAAATATTAAAACAAAATTAATGTAAAATATATATTACATAAAATTGTATTCTACTAATATTACTTTAGACATTTTTATAACATGACTTTATAAATACTTAAATTATCTAATATATTATCTGAATAATTCCTTAAGTGTATAATTATAAAATAATTGAGTTGTTTAAGGAAGTAAGGTTAATTTTTTTACATAGTTTGTTGTATTTATAGTACTAATAAACAATAAAAAAGATACCAATATATTTACAAACAAAAATATTAACACTAACATAATATTTTATGCAGCAAAACTTACATTTCTTTATAATCACAATAAGCGATGTAAACTAAATAATTTTAAATAATATAATACAAATTTTAACATTTTCAGTGGCGGTCAAACGGGGCAGACGAGGGGATAGATCCCCCCCCATGGTTTTTTTTCCTTAATATTTATAACAATTACATATAATATGTATATTGTACTAGAATGTTAATGTATTATATTTTGTTTTAATTTTTCTGAAAATAACGCTTATGAGCGCGTATTATTATTATC
>PVMI01008009.1:0-12426 GCA_008528875.1 Aulacorthum solani | reverse complement strand
ACAATCTTTAAAAACATAAGTATACAAATTGGAAACGTTGGGCGGTTCATGTTAAAATTAAATCCATATAAGTATATACAGGCGGGTAAACTTGCATGTTGAATTTAAAATATCGTACATTATTTTTGTGTGCGGTTCCTAAATTGGCCATTACTCGATAATATAACGATGTATCAGAAGGTATCTTCTCTACATCGTGGGCGAACCTATACTACCTATACCTTATTATATTATTTAAACATATCGATATCTCATTAAATAATATACGGAAGCGTAGTACCTATATATATATATTCTACTATTCTAATACTTTGTATATTTTAACATAAATACTACCTGGAAGGTGGTATAAAATTACTAAACATAATTGGAAAAATATCAAACATTAGTCATCGATGCTTATAGTTTACGAATGATTATTAATTATTTTAATAATAAAATATAATATATGCATGTACTAATGCTATAATGAAATAATGGTATAATGATACTATTACTATTACTATAAAGGTATAGGTAATGATACTACTACCGAATAACCTACTTAACCTAACCGAATAGTTTCTATATTTAAGAATTAAGAGTATTTCTCCTACAATATGGTAGGTACCTAATAGCCAATAGGTACTATACAAGTGCATGATTTACTATTTACAAATAAACTTGTTCCGATTTTATGGAATCACAATTTATTGTAATTAATAAGTGTCATATCGGGGCATCGGGCGTATTTGTTTTCGTCCTAACTCAAAAAAAGAGGGTTTTAGTTTTCGACTTTAGAAATATTAACCGTCAAAAACGAAAAAAAACATATTACTATATTACCTCTGTATTTCTTTTTATTGAAAATGTTGTTTAAGTTTTTAGTCAATGTAAAATATTTTAAATGGAATGTATATGTATAAATGTAAAGTGTCACTAATTCCCGGATGGGTAACCACCCGGGTTTTAGTGACAAATCCTCGCCACACATACACGTGGTTCAAACCAACCGTACCCCACCCCTCCCCTACAAAATACAAATCACTAATGGCTATAGTTAACGAGCTTAAGAATAAAACAAAATAATAATAATAATAGAACATTATTTATTAATTTTTATACTTACCAATAAATTTAATTAAATGAAATTTAAATAAAAATATTTATAAGTCATACAAATATATAACATTTATTTTACCTACATATTATATTTATTGATCAAAGTTATGGCATATTATATATATAATAGATCTAATAAAATCATAACGCATGACTCGTGTGAGCCAATCTGATTTGTTTATATATAGGTAGTGTTATTCTTAATTGTTTTATTTTTTGTCACTTCAAAAATCGAGTATTCTTTCGAAATGTTCAAAATATAATATATACGTTATGTAGAACATTCAAATACTGTTATTGATTCTAACAATCAAACATAAATTTCGGTTTGAACTTCGTTGAGAATAATATCCAAGTATCCAACCACGTCACAATAGAAAGTGATTTTGTTCCTTTTAAGCCAAATGCATTTCGTTGTTACTTGTTCTTCATTACTCGTAATCGTTGATAATATGGTACCCAAAATTTAATTTCGTTTATGATAAATAATATATATTTGTGGGATGATAATCAAATCCTTCTTTTTTGAGTTTCGGTAAAAAGGGTAATTTGGGCGAAAACCAAAAGGTCGATTTCGGGAGAAAACACAGGCCCACCCATCAGAGTTTCCATACATGGTATAGGTTACAAAGAAACTGTGCTCCGTCATTTTAGACTCTGAGCGATGAATGTATTGATTTTACAATAATGTCTTTTTCATTTTTTTTTAGTCTGTCATCACTCATTATTTTTTGGAGAAGTGAAAATGTTTTTATTTTCTACTCTAAGGATGATTTCTGATATTAAATTGGATCTTGTTGGTACCAGCTTGGGTAAAAAGTAAAACATTCCCAGTAAGCAAGGAAAAACAAAAAATGAATTGATGAATAAACTGGAATTTTAACTCTAAACCAGTTTTCAACAAAATCGATTTCGTTTTTTGTAGCAACTCAAAATGTATAATACATAGAAATTTGAAACATTCCAATGTTACTTCAATTATTAAATTGAATAATCAATGAGTAGGTACTTAATGACATTTTAAAAATATTTTGACTAATTTTAAACTACCTATTTATGCTTACTTTATTGGCATTTAAAATTTTTTTTTTTTTCAGTTTTATGTTTGGTCGAAAAGCTTGAAAATGTAATGTAAGATCTCACATAAGTTGTTCTTAGAGTTTTATTAAATTAGACACAATTTTTTTATAAGCATAAAATAAATTCAAATTTTGATTAAATTAGATATTTAAACGAAGAATTACGATTTTAGTTATTTTATTGAAATTCAAAAATATGTTTCTGTCGTCTTAAAAGATTTACTTATATTATTATACTTCAATATTTTGTATTATAGACAGAAACTTTTTCAAAACAATTGGGTGAATTTTAAAATATTGGCTATTTATACTAGCTAGTATACTACATACCTATTCACTCAAAAGTTAATTCTAATAATATACCCATAAGTATTTACTGACTGCTATTATGATATTTTTTTATTTATTTAAATACATTCCATATGTTTACATAGTAAAAATAAAACGTATAATGATTAAATATTAATTATACCTATACTATGTATAATAAATGCAATATTTTTGACAAATATACTAATTCAACCTACCATATTACTCATAATAATATAATAATATATTATATAGTAATGTATAAATATAAAATACCTATATCATAAAGTATAATTAGTAGTATGTATATATAGGCTGACAAACGCTCAGCATAGTTTTTCGTATGCAATGATTCATTATTAAAATCAAATTGAATACATATACATAATACTATAATAGTGACTTAATAAATGACGAGGTAGGTATAGTGTACCTACATTCGCGCCTACAGTACAGCAGAACGGTTACCCACTTTCCCCATTTCGTATACCATATTTATTTATTTCATAGTGCATCTTTAATATTTATCAATGGATGAAATGAAAACAATGCTATATGGCATACAATTGCATATAATATCCCCATATGACGTATATACAAAGATGCTTGAATTTTTATTTGTTGGCGATTTGGCGTTGTTCAAAATTTAATTTGCTTAAGTGCCCGTGAATTTTAAAAACGTGTTTAAATATTTATTATAATCCTCCGTTTTTATTTTTAAATCATGATCATGTGCATTGTGTTTATTTTAATGTAGCTAAAGATAAATGTAAAACGTTTAATGATTAAAAAACCAAAATCATCAAATGTGACATTTAAATATATTAGGAAAGTGTTTACAGCCATCCGACCAGTGTACTGGAAGCGGCAGAATATATTGTAATTATAATTATTACCCCGCACAGAAGATAATCGTATAGTCGTCGTATATACAAATCACAAGGGAAAAGGAAATTTTAAATGTCGTTCATATAATATATTCTAAGTAATTTGTTACTAGATATTTTTCCTCTGCAGTGAAAATCGTGGAATCATTCAATCATAGTTATGTTTTTGGGTACCTATAGTACAGTGGAAAAATAACTTGTAGCATGCAGCATGCTTCATTCTGTTAGGAGTTAAATTATTTTATTTTTTATTGTAGATGTGCCGCGTTTCTATAGAAATAATAAAAGCATTACGAAAAAAGGTTTGAAAAAGAAGTTGTACTTGAGTAGGTATTCAGCTCAAAAAAAATATTTATTTTAGAATGTGAAATTAGTACTGAAGACTTCCTAAAATCAATCATTAGTGCTGAACTGCTGACATTAAAATGACTAACATTTAATATATTATTTTTATTTTACTTAATTTAACATACGATGAAATCATTTTTGTACGGTCCTTGCTGCAATTATTAAGATTAGGTAATATATTATTAAAACTGTCCGATTATAACATATAGTAGCGCCCACGCCATGGCGGTACAATCAATGTCGAATCATTCCTGATTATATAGACATAGGTAGTAGGTACCTTAATAATATTATTTTTAAAAACATAGATAATAAGTCGGTATCGGTCACTCTGTCTCGCTTGCAATCATTGTCATTGTCGTTGTCGTATGTCAGTGGATATTATAAATTATGGTGATACATCATACACTGATTGTGATACAGATATTTTATAAGCTGCCAATATATTTTACTACCGGACAAGTCCAGACTAGTGACCTGCAATCATCGTACCCGTTTTGCGCCCTAATCACAAGCTGTATAGATACATTACTATTTTTTTTTTCAAGAAATAAGAATTTATAACTGACTTTGTTGTCAAACCTCAATATTAATACACTATGTGTGGTGTTTCCCTAAAAATTGGGTAGACTGAACACTTAATGACTTAGTTCATAGGTTTTAGTTCATATACTCTATAATATGATAACAATGAAATATGATTTATACATAAAAATATTTTTAAGGTACATTTTACAGGAATACAGGCTACACTTTATATATTTTATAAACACTATCGCATCATCGCAACCTGTATATCTACTATATACAGCAGTCGTTCAAAATGTTAGTTAGGTACGAAAACGATACAGTTTACATTCCATTAATCAATTATAAATTATAATACAATATAAATGCGTTATATAATTCTATACATGAACATGGAAAAATGTATACCGTGTATGTTGTCAATCAAATTAAAAAAGATTTTTAAAAAAATCTAACGAAGAATGCTATACAGTGTTATTATTGTACAATATGTAAAACCACGATGATAAATTTACAAATCATTGCATAGGTCATAAGTGTTATATAGGTATATCGTATACGATAAAGTAAAAATGATTCATAATCTTTAAAGAGTAAGTTATATATTATTTACGTCTTACACACCACATGCGCGTATTTATTGTCTTCTTGACTTTGTTTATCTAACACAAATGGTAATGAATAAACTCATTAGTGGTCCCGAAAATTATTCCACAAATTATTTTAGGCTAAAAATACCTAAGAAAATTATAAATATGTGGAACGGTGCCTAAGGTTAGTTTCGTAGGTATAAATTTTGGAAATTACAATCAAAGTTCTTTTTTTGATGCTAAATAAAACCAGTAGCCACAGCACAATAATGAAAACGACTAGAAATTACATAATTTGCCTAACTATCACCTATAAGCATAGTTAAAATTAACAAAAAATGTACACATCATTGTACCATAGAAATTGAAAGTAAACAAAACAGAGTTTGGATCATTTGTAATGTCTGGCCCTTAGTCAAGATACTTTTAATATAAATGTTTATACAATCCATATCATTATAAAATTGGTAAAATTCTAATATTTTGCTTTATTTTTTTTTAAAGAATTATGTAAAGACTATTGTGAGCCCTCCCCCTCCCCCGTTACATATATACATACACACCCACACTATCAATTAATTAATAGCAATTAATAATGATTACTAAATGCTACTAAAAATTATGTTAATACATTTAGAGGGAGATTCTAGTGACTAACATTGACTCAATTTAAAAACTTCAAATAATGAAAAGTTATACATTTAAACATAGCTAACTCATTATAATACATATTCATTTGATATTTGAGTTGTAAAACTTAAGGGGAAAAAGGAAAATCAATTTGAAAATAAAAACAAATATTAAAAATTAATCTTTTACTTTCACTTCCTACTTTAGTGGGTTATAGGTCATATTAATACGTTAGAACAAGGGTCAATACAACATTCTAATAACTTCCATTCACTCTCTCCAAATGTTAATTTAAATAAAATGTTGTATCAAATATCAATATCACACCAATAATATCAGTGTATTTGAAAACCAAATAAATAAACAAGACAAAAATGCATGTATTTGTATAGATAATAAATATAAGTTAAAAAATGCCTTAAAACAAATCTTAAAGTATTTTTAACAGAATATTCTACTTAACTTTTAATCCTATGTATATGTTCTTACCAATTAATCAGAAATTTTTAATAGAATTTTACCACTGCTTTTGTCAGTTGAAAAATGGTCTAATGCTTCATTTACTTGATCAAGTTTTAATGTTTCTGATATATTTGGAGTAATCACACCCATCTTACACATGGTTAATACATCTTTGACAGATTGCCTGGTAAAAAAATCATTTTAATGGTTGAATTAATATTTTACGCATGTACCTATACATACCTATATTTATATATGAAGTTAGGTATTTAATAATTAAGTGTATATATTTTACCAACATACATAATATGTTGTAAATATTATATATATATATTATGTACATGTTTATTTTGTATTTATAGAGTATAAGACTGTTGTTAAGAAATATTTTGTTTCCCAACATACAAGCAACTAGCATACAATCTCTTTATAATAGTATATAGTATAGTCTACTACAATCAGAACCGTGCTGTTAAAATTTGTAAGCATAAATATTTGCCTTTCTTACATAGGTACATATTGTGTATATCTATTTATATATATAAGTAAATCTGAAAATGAAAATCATTGATGCCAATGATCTGAGAACCACTCATCCGATAGTCATATGGTTATTTTTTTCAAATGAATGAGTATATAATAAATAATATGCATGTAAAAACATAATATAAGTAGACTGTGAGCTCAACAAAATATGTTTATCCCACAACTCAGTTCTGAACTTCTGAATATAATTTGTAATGTTCTATAATCTATTTATGTAATTTAATATCAAAATTTTTGTTTAAAAATATTGAACAACAATATTTACCTGTATATCCTTACTGAATGTGTCCGATAATTATTTAATGAAACACCGATTAAACTAAATGAAGGCCGACGTAGAAGTTCATTAATATTTAACTGTGGTAGTTGTAATGATGCAAAACCCGCAACTATTACTTTACCTTCAAGGCCAACACTAAAATAAAAACCAGGTAATATACTGATATAATGTATATATTTCATTAAAAATTGATTGAAAAATTATTACTTTACCAATCTAACGCTGATGGAAAAATTTCTCCACCAACTGCATCAAATACCACATCTACTCCTTTGCCATCAGTTTCTTTTAATACTCTTTTGCATAAGGACTCAGGACTTTTAATTTCAAATGAAATAAAAGCTCCTTTATCTCTTACAATAGATGTATTTTTTTCTAAACGACAAGCTCCAATAACCTTGCATTTTAAAAATAGGGTACCTAATTATTCTTTTTTATTTGACACACCAATAAGTTATTATACCTTAGCTTTACACATATTGGCAGCTATATCGACGGCAGCTAAACCTAAACCACCAGCAGCTGCTGTTACTAAAATGGTATTATCTTTTTTTAAGTTTGCACGACGAGCCAATCCTATTAATGCAGTTGCATAACTGTCTCCAATTGACACAGCAGTTTCATAAGACAATTCTGATGGTATCCCAAAAACATCCTAAACATTAGAGAAATTATAAAATGTATCCTTATAATAAATAATAATTGCATACTTTTTCATCAACAATACATTCTTCAGCAAATCCACCCATGATTTCTTTGTTTAAAACCAACACACGATCACCTACTGTTATATCTTCTTCTTCATCATCAGAATTTGTAGCTTTTGATTCTATTACTTCGCCAACAATTTCAAAACCAGGTACATGTGGCAATAGTGGTTTGATTTCAGATAACCCTGAGCAAATTAAAGCATCAGACATGTTCACAGCACAATACTTAACAGCAATCCTGAGCTGGAAATACAATTAATTCATTAGAAAATGGCAACATTTAAATAAAAAACTTTTTTAGAATATTTACTTGGCCTTCTTTGAGTTTATCTGCTATTTTAAAATCTTCAAGAACCAATGGTTCTTTAACAGTTTTAAGGACAGCTGCTTTAGTGAATTTAGAACGAACGTTTCTTATTTCATGATTGACATGAAGCTTATAAATACTGCGAGTTATATATTTCATTGTATAATTTAATGTGACTGACAACTGGTAATGTTAATCTAAAAACTTAAGTTCTTTACGTAATATTTATATTTAAAAAATACAATTTTTTACAGAATACTGAGATACCGACGATACAGTATTTAGTATTTACTGTAGTTATTTATTATTGTATTACCCAAATTATACTGTTATCAATGATAAAATATTATCAAGAAGCCGGCAGTTCATAACCATTAAAGATATTAAAGATCTTTCATAACTAATTTTCTCATAGACCGCAGATATATAAACATATTGTATAGTCATGTATGTTTATATGTCTGTGTCATAGACCTATAATGAAGATCTCTATAATTAGTCTATAAATTGTCTAGTTCCGTATGCACTTACAGTTATATCGGTTGTGTTATTTGGATCATGGGGATCTAGTTGGACGGGGATCTAGGTGACCATTTAGAAAATAATAAACATTATCTATGCTTATCATTATGTTAATCCTGAATAAATTATTCAACCACGAACAATATATATAAGTATATCTTAGTTCGTGATAAGACTTGGAAATCAAAAGTATGAACATTGAAAATGAAAATAATAACAAGTAACGATTACAACTCTTGTGTAATAATAACATTGTAGTTTGTATTATTTATTACTATAAATATTTTAATTCTCTGATTCTGAAATGGGCCTGAGTATGCTAAATATTATTTCAAAGTCAAATTTCCGAATACTTAGACCAAAATTACTAGGTAACTATGTCAGAATTAATAAGGAATTGGGATGCACTAGATATATGAGTAACTATTTGCGTAAAATACCAATTGCCACATCTAAAAAGGTAAATAATTTATATTGTATAACAAATTTAAGTTAGTGAAATATTTCTAGTAATTTACTGAAGTAAAATAATTATAACTAAACTTATTGAATATTGATGTATTCATTTTTAGTATAATATAGCAGTACATAAGGAAATAGCTGCTGTAAATAAACTTATTTTAAGATACACACATTCTCAAAAGAATGAAAATGATGGAAAAAACACTGATGATCCAAGAAATGCTATGATGATTAAAATCATGATGGCGATATTTACTGTATATATAACAGTATATGTTATAAGCATGTTATTACCTAATGCATCAAATCCTGAAGTAAATATAAATAATCAGCTTACTTTTTTTCTTACTTAATGGATATGCTATAATTTATAAACATTTTAATTCATAATGTTTGTAGGATATGCGCTATGTATCTTGGAATGAGTTTGTACATTTAATGTTAGCTAAAGGTGAAGTAGAAGAAATAATTGCCCGTCCTGATTTAGATATTGTAACAGTAAGATTACATGAAGGTGCTATTATTAAAGGACGAAAAGTAAATATAAATATATAACTATTTGCATTTCTGTTTCAAAAATTTGTTTAGTTTTTAGTTTTATTACCTTGTAGTTTTGTATTATTTTAAATAAGAAATAATTCAAATATTTTTACAGATTGATCAAAGAACTTACCATATGAATATTGCAGATTTAGAAAGATTTGAACAAAAATTAAGGGAAGCAGAAACAAAATTGGGTATAAAACCTGGCCATGGAGTACCTGTTGTGTATGATCGTTCTCTTAATGCACCAGAATTAATATTATTTTTATTTTTGGCTGGCCTTCTTGCTTTGGCATATTTTGGCCGTTCAAAGGGAGGTTCAAAGTCTCCGATCAGCTTAGATATGTTTGTAAGTATAATAATAAGTTGCTTATACAAGAAGGAGGAATGTTTGGGAGATATGAAACTGACCGTCCTATATCATTAAATTTACATTATTTCACTTTTCAACTAATATCTATTCATACTTATTATAATATCATATCACGATAATATATATGTATATTTAACAATTTAACACTAAAATTACATTTGAACATACCAGATCTTTGAGATATACTATGTATGACATCCCAATTAAGGGATCTGAATTGGATCCCACGTCTTGAATATACCACTAATTAGTATTATAAATACATAATATATTTAATATTACAATTTATTTGTCATTGGTAGTTAATTATTATTATTTCAATTATTTTAGTCTCAAATAAAACGAGCAAAATATACATTAATTGACCCATTGATTGGACAAGGTAAAGGAGTTCGCTTTAAAGACGTTGCCGGTCTAAAAGAAGCAAAACAAGAAGTTATGGAATTTGTTGACTATTTAAAGAGACCAGATCATTATAAAAATTTGGGTGCAAAAGTTCCCAAAGGCGCATTACTTTTAGGACCACCTGGTTGTGGTAAAACTATGTTAGCTAAAGCGGTTGCAACAGAATCAAATGTACCTTTTTTATCTATGAATGGTTCTGAGTTTATTGAAATGATTGGAGGGCTTGGAGCTGCCAGAGTACGGTTAGTTACTTAAATATAAGTTAATTATATTAGTTATATTTTAGTTTGTTTTGATAATTTAGAAAAACTAATAATTTTTGATTGAAAATTATAGAGATTTATTTAAAGAGGGAAGAAAAAGATCTCCATGTATAATTTATATTGATGAAATTGATGCTATTGGTCGTAAGAGATCTTCAAGCGGTCCAGAAGGTGGTGGTGATGAAGGAGAACAAACATTAAATCAATTATTGGTTGAAATGGATGGTATTGGATCCAAAGAAGGAGTTTTAATGTTAGCTTCAACAAATAGAGCAGATATATTAGATAAGGTTTACAATATTTGTGTTATATATGTGGTGAATTCTTATTCACCATGTTTAATGTTATAGATTCATAAATAATATAAAAATGTATAAATATTCTAGGCTCTTTTAAGACCAGGACGTTTTGATCGTCACATCTTAATCGACCTTCCTACATTAGAAGAGCGGAAAGAAATTTTTGAACAACATCTAAAAATCAAACTTGATAAAGAGCCTAAACATTATTCACAAAAAATGGCTCATTTAACTCCTGGATTTAGCGGTAAAAAATTAGTGATACTTATTTTATTTAAACATATTTAATTAATTATTATGTAAATTAACTAGGAGCTGACATAGCTAATGTTTGTAATGAAGCAGCATTACATGCTGCTAGAAATAGCCAGAAAGTTGTATTGGAAGCTGATTTAGACTATGCAGTTGAACGAGTGGTTGGAGGAACAGAAAAACGATCTCATGCAATTTCACCTGACGAAAAGAAAATTGTTGCCTACCATGAAGCTGGACATGCATTAATTGGTTGGTTGTTGCCTACAACGGATGCTCTCCTGAAAGTCACAATTGTACCTAGAACCAATGCAGCTCTAGGATTTGCTCAGTATACACCCACGGAACGATATCTACTTTCAAAGCAAGCTGTAAGTTTTAGTTATAGTATTATAAAGATTGTGAAATGTTTGACTACATTATTTTAATAGGTTTAAAGTACTTGAGTCAAAAGTATGATTCTGTATGTTGGTCTATTAAATATATATGTCTTCTTTTGCAATCTCGAATGTATGCAATATTTTTATTTAGTTATTTGAAAAAATGTGTTTGGGACTTGGTGGCAGAGTAGCTGAATCAATAGTATTTAACAGCATTACAACTGGAGCTCAAAACGATTTGGATAAAGTTACTAAAATTGCAAATTCTCAAGTAATATTAAAATTATTATTTTGAGAAGTATTAATGTGAAAAATAATTGTTGAATTTTAACTTTTAAGGTGCGTCAGTATGGTATGAATGATAAAATTGGATTATTGTCATTTCCTGAAGATACAAAAAATAGCTTAAGGCCATATAGTAACAAACTTGCAGCACTCATGGAAACTGAAGTATCCAGATTAGTTTCTGATGCTTATTTCAAAACAGAAAAACTACTAAAAGAAAATTATAGTAAACTAGAATTGGTAATGCTTTCATTCATGAGTTTTTAGTATTAGGGGCTCATGAGTTATGATATTGTATGATTGTTTATTGTCATTGTTGTTCAACAATTAGCCAATTCTATAGTCATTTTATTGTAATTCCAGTTTTAATATCAAAAAGATAAACTGTTCTCAGGGTTCCACATTGGTAGACCTCTATCCTCATGTATAATCATGTTTTTTTTCTAACTTAACAGAATGTAAGTTTTCCTAAATTTTAATTTTCTTAAATTAAAAAGGACATCAAACATCATACAATTGATTAACTTTCTTATATTTTTATTTAAAAATTCAAAATGATGTACAAAATAATAATAGAGTTGTTAATACTATCAAAAATATAAACTTTCAGATTTTAAATATTAAATTTATACTCTCCTTACATCTCAAACCTAACTTTACACACCGATCTAAAAATTAAAACAGTCCACGAAAAATCAGTAACTTTATAAACAATTTCACTCAAACCTCCTCTCTCATACCAATCCCCTCATTTCAAACTTTGCCACCTTCACAATTCCTGGAAACCCACCCAGGAGACTCATAACGAAATGGTGTCGTCACCTTCACAATAACTAATCTAAAGTATAGCAATATACATAAAAAA
>PVMI01007975.1:0-14299 GCA_008528875.1 Aulacorthum solani | reverse complement strand
GATACTGACGCCATGTTCGGCACTCAGACTGCGTACCGAGGGCAGGCGCTCACCACTGCGATATAAACCTTGTTCGATACGCTGAGCCAGCAGCGTGGCCAGATGTTCATATCGCGTCATTGTATTTCCTCTGACTCAGGAGCTGAGCATCAACCGGTACAGTTATGCCTCTTTTTTACCATTCAGATTGTCATTAACGCAATCTGTATGTTAAAGAAAGGTGATTTTTGCGTCTGTATCATACAGAGCGATCCGCTGAGAATAGTCCTCAGACAATTCACTGAGGGCACTATCATGGGATACGACGAGAATCGCGCAGCTAAACCGTTTACAGGCACGCCTTACCAGTTGGTTCGCTATCTTTGGCGCAGTTATAAACGCTGGCAGCTGAGGCGTGAGACGCGCGTCATCCTGTCGAAGCTGAGTGACAGTCAGCTGAAAGACATTGGCCTTGGCCGCAACGACTGGAATGTCTGAATCAGAGACAAAAAAAAACCCTGCCGAGGCAGGGTTTTTATCAGGCAAAGGACGATTAATCGTCTTTGTTGCCGCCGAGACCGGCGTTCAACAGTTCAGCCAGGCTGGCTGAGGCTTCATCCGCAGTAACCTGCGGTGCAACCGGAACTTCACCTGCCGCTTTGCGGCGCATACGATCCTGATGGTACGCATAACCGGTACCGGCCGGGATCAGACGACCCACGATTACGTTCTCTTTCAGGCCGCGCAGTTCATCGCGCTTACCTGCTACTGCTGCTTCGGTCAGGACACGCGTGGTTTCCTGGAACGATGCTGCAGAGATGAACGATTCGGTAGCCAGTGACGCTTTGGTAATACCCAGCAGGTCACGCATGAAGGTTGCGCCAACTTTTCCGTTCGCTTCCAGATCACGGTTAGAGATCTTGATGCGAGAGAATTCAGCCTGCTCACCTTCCAGGAAGTCTGCACTTCCTGCGCTCACGATGGTTGCTTTACGCAGCATCTGACGAACGATGACTTCGATGTGCTTATCGTTAATCTTAACGCCTTGCAGACGGTAAACTTCCTGCACTTCGTTAGTGATGTAACGGGTCACCGCATGCACGCCACGCAAGCGCAGGATGTCATGTGGAGACTCTGGGCCATCGGAAACCACGTCACCGCGCTCAACACGTTCACCTTCGAACACGTTCAGCTGACGCCATTTCGGAATCATCTCTTCGTACGGCTCACTGCCATCCAGCGGAGTGATGACCAGACGACGCTTACCTTTAGTCTCTTTACCGAAGGAGATGATGCCGCTGATCTCCGCCAGAATAGCTGGCTCTTTCGGACGACGCGCTTCGAACAGGTCAGCAACGCGTGGCAGACCACCGGTAATATCCTTGGTACCGCCAGATTCCTGCGGAACACGCGCCAGCGTGTCACCAGCACTGATCTTCACGCCATCTTCCAGCTGAACAATCGCTTTACCCGGCAGGAAGTACTGAGCCGGCATGTCGGTGCCCGGGATCAGAACGTCGTTGCCGTTGGCATCAACAATTTTCAGCGCAGGACGCAGATCTTTACCGCCCGCAGTACGTTCAGCACTGTCCAGAACCACCAGCGAAGAAAGACCGGTTAAGTCATCTGTCTGACGGGTAATGGTCTGGCCATCAACCATGTCCGTGAAGCGAATGAAACCGCCCACTTCGGTGATGACTGGCATGGTATGCGGATCCCAGTTTGCGACGGTTTCGCCCGCTGCAACCTGCTCACCATCACCTTTCGCCATGGTAGAACCATAAGGAACTTTATAGCTCTCTTTGGTACGACCAAATTCGTCGATCATTTTCAGTTCAACGTTACGCGAGGTGATCACCAGCTTGCCTGCCGAGTTCGTTACCGACTTAGCGTTGGTCAGCTTGATGGTACCTTTGTTCTTCACCTGAATGCTGGATTCAGCAGCCGCACGTGATGCCGCACCACCGATGTGGAACGTACGCATCGTCAGCTGTGTACCTGGCTCACCGATGGACTGTGCCGCGATAACACCGATCGCTTCACCTTTGTTGATGATGTGACCACGTGCCAGGTCGCGACCATAGCAATGCGCACACACACCAAAGTCGGTTTCACAACCTACTACTGAGCGGACTTTCAGGCTGTCGACTGAGTTCAGTTCCAGCACGTCACACCAGTGCTCATCGAGCAGCGTGTTGCGTGGAACCAGAATATCAGCAGTACCCGGCTTCAGAACGTCTTCAGCGGTCACACGACCCAGTACACGTTCACGCAGTGGCTCTTTAACATCGCCACCTTCGATGACAGGTGTCATCATGATGCCTTCGTGTGTACCACAGTCATCTTCGGTAACAACCAGATCCTGTGCAACGTCAACCAGACGACGCGTCAGATAACCGGAGTTCGCCGTTTTCAGTGCGGTATCCGCCAGACCTTTACGAGCACCGTGGGTTGAGATGAAGTACTGGAGTACGTTCAACCCTTCACGGAAGTTCGCCGTGATTGGTGTTTCGATGATGGAGCCATCTGGCTTCGCCATCAGACCACGCATACCGGCCAGCTGACGAATCTGTGCAGCAGAACCACGCGCACCGGAGTCAGCCATCATAAAGATGCTGTTAAAGGAAACCTGTCGCTCTTCTACGCCGTCACGGTTAATAACGGTTTCGGTTGAGAGGTTTTCCATCATCGCCTTGGCAACACGTTCGTTGGCCGCTGCCCAGATATCGATGACTTTGTTGTAACGTTCGCCGGCGGTTACCAGACCAGACTGGAACTGCTCCTGGATCTCAGCCACTTCTGCTTCCGCTTCGGTGATGATTTCCACTTTCTTCTCTGGAATAACCATGTCGTCGATGCCGACAGACGCGCCTGAACGGGCTGCGTAAGCGAAACCGGTGTACATGGTCTGGTCAGCAAAGATAACGGTCGGCTTCAGGCCCAGAATGCGGTAACAGGTGTTCAGCATTTTGGAGATAGCTTTTTTGCCCAGCGCCTGGTTAACGATGGAGAAAGGCAGACCTTTTGGCACGATCATCCACAGGATGGCACGGCCAACAGTGGTGTCGATGATGCTGGTTTTAGCAACCCACTCATCCTGCTCATTTTTCTCGTGTTCGGTGATACGCACCTTAACGCGAGCATGCAGCGATGCGAGGCCAGCGCGATAAATACGCTCAGCTTCTTTCGGGCCAGTCAGCACCATGCCTTCGCCTTTGGCGTTAACACAGTCACGGGTCATGTAGTACAGACCCAGTACAACGTCCTGAGAAGGAACGATGATTGGCTCGCCGTTCGCAGGTGACAGGATGTTGTTGGTCGACATCATCAGCGCACGTGCTTCCAGCTGCGCTTCCAGCGTCAGCGGTACGTGAACAGCCATCTGGTCACCATCGAAGTCGGCGTTGTATGCCGCACAAACCAGCGGGTGCAGCTGGATCGCTTTACCTTCGATCAGAACCGGTTCAAAGGCCTGAATACCCAGACGGTGCAGCGTAGGCGCACGGTTCAGCAGAACCGGGTGCTCACGGATCACTTCGTCGAGGATATCCCAGACAACCGCTTCTTCGCGCTCAACCATTTTCTTCGCGGCTTTGATGGTGGTGGCCAGGCCACGCAGTTCCAGCTTGCCGTAAATGAACGGTTTGAACAGTTCGAGTGCCATTTTCTTCGGCAGACCGCACTGATGCAGGCGCAGGTATGGACCTACGGTGATAACCGAACGACCAGAATAGTCGACACGTTTACCCAGCAGGTTCTGACGGAAACGACCCTGCTTACCTTTGATCATGTCAGCCAGCGATTTCAGCGGACGCTTGTTGGAACCGGTGATCGCACGACCGCGACGACCGTTGTCCAGCAGTGCATCGACCGCTTCCTGCAACATACGCTTTTCGTTGCGCACGATGATATCTGGCGCAGCCAGATCCAGCAGGCGTTTCAGGCGGTTGTTACGGTTGATCACGCGACGATAGAGATCGTTCAGATCCGACGTTGCGAAACGGCCACCATCCAGCGGTACCAGCGGACGCAGATCCGGTGGCAGAACAGGCAGCACGGTCAGGATCATCCACTCTGGCTTGTTGCCAGACTGTACGAACGCTTCCAGCAGCTTGATGCGCTTGGTCAGTTTTTTACGTTTGGTTTCGGAGTTAGTTTCGTTCAGCTCTTCACGCAGCTGCTCGCACTCCTGCTCCAGATCCATGTTTTTCAACAGGGCCTGGATCGCTTCGGCGCCCATTTTGGCGTCGAACTCGTCACCGAACTCTTCCAGAGCGTCAAGGTACTGCTCTTCAGTCAGAATCTGACGCTTCTCGAGGTTGGTCATGCCACCTTCGATTACCACGTAAGATTCAAAGTAGAGCACGCGCTCGATGTCACGCAGTGGCATATCCAGCAGTAAGCCGATACGCGATGGCAGTGACTTCAGGAACCAGATGTGCGCAGTCGGCGACGCCAGTTCGATGTGGCCCATACGCTCACGGCGTACTTTAGTCTGGGTCACTTCAACGCCGCACTTCTCACAAATCACACCACGGTGTTTCAGGCGCTTGTATTTGCCGCACAGGCACTCATAGTCTTTTACCGGCCCGAAGATACGGGCACAGAACAGACCATCGCGCTCTGGCTTAAAAGTACGGTAGTTAATGGTTTCTGGCTTTTTCACTTCACCAAAAGACCAGGAACGGATCATGTCTGGCGAAGCCAGCGCAATTTTGATCGCATCAAACTCTTCGGTCTTAGTTTGCGCTTTCAGAAACTTAAGTAAGTCTTTCACGGATTAGCTCCCGTCGGAGTGAGACTCAGAGGGCGTCCAACCGAAATTGAACGCCCCGTAACCAGTACAATTGCGAGCGCTTTAAACCCTATGCTTTCAGGCGGCGGCGAACCACAGCCTGAAAAGGGGGTTACTCGTCTTCCAGCTCGATGTTGATACCCAGCGAGCGAATCTCTTTCAACAGTACGTTGAAGGATTCCGGCATGCCCGGTTCCATCTGATGGTTACCGTCAACGATGTTTTTATACATCTTGGTACGGCCGTTGACGTCATCAGACTTAACGGTAAGCATTTCCTGCAGGGTATACGCGGCACCATATGCTTCCAGTGCCCATACTTCCATCTCACCAAAGCGCTGACCACCGAACTGTGCCTTACCACCCAGCGGCTGCTGAGTAACCAGGCTGTAGGAACCGGTTGAACGTGCATGCATCTTGTCATCAACCAGGTGGTTGAGTTTCAGCATGTACATGTAGCCAACGGTTACCTGACGTTCGAACTGCTCACCGGTACGGCCGTCAAACAGGGTAATCTGACCGGAAGAAGGCAAGCCGCCGAGCTGCAGCAGCTCTTTGATTTCGCTCTCTTTCGCGCCATCAAACACCGGAGTGGCGATTGGCATACCTTTTTTCAGGTTCTCAGCCAGACGCAATACTTCGTCGTCGGAGAAGGTGTTCAGGTCAACTTTCTGACGCAGATCGCTACCCAGGTCATAGGCGCGCTGGATGAATTCGCGCAGTTTCGCGACGTCTTCCTGCTTTTTGAGCATAGCGTTGATCTTCTCGCCGATGCCTTTCGCTGCCATACCCAGGTGGGTTTCCAGAATCTGACCGATGTTCATACGCGATGGTACGCCCAGCGGGTTCAGAACGATGTCAACCGGCGTGCCGTTTTCATCGTAAGGCATATCTTCGATCGGGTTGATCTTAGAGATAACACCTTTGTTACCGTGACGGCCTGCCATTTTGTCACCCGGCTGAATCTGACGCTTAACAGCCAGATAAACCTTAACGATTTTCAGCACGCCTGGTGCCAGATCATCGCCCTGGGTGATTTTACGACGCTTACCTTCGAGTTTTTTCTCAAACTCGTGCTTCAGTTCGTCGTACTGCTCTGCCAGCTGCTCCAGCTGGTTTTGCTTGGCTTCGTCAGTCAGACCCAGTTCCAGCCAGCGCTCGCGCGGCAGCTTGTCCAGTTTGTCTGCTTCAACGCCACCAGAAATCAATACGTTCTGGATACGGCTGAACAGGCCCGCTTCCAGAATCTGCAGTTCTTCAGACAGGTCTTTCTTGGCCTGCTTCAGCTGCATCTCTTCAATTTCCAGCGCACGTTTGTCTTTTTCCACGCCATCGCGGGTAAAGACCTGAACGTCGATCACGGTGCCTGACACGCCATTCGGTACGCGCAGTGACGAATCTTTCACGTCAGAGGCTTTTTCACCGAAGATAGCGCGCAGCAGTTTCTCTTCTGGCGTCAGCTGGGTTTCACCTTTCGGCGTAACCTTACCAACCAGAATGTCGCCACCGGTCACTTCAGCACCGATGTAGACGATGCCTGACTCATCCAGTTTAGAGAGTGCAGCTTCACCCACGTTCGGGATATCAGCGGTAATCTCTTCCGGCCCCAGTTTGGTGTCACGCGACACGCAAGCCAGTTCCTGAATGTGGATAGTCGTAAAGCGATCTTCCTGAACCACACGCTCGGAGACCAGGATGGAGTCTTCGAAGTTGTAACCGTTCCACGGCATGAACGCTACGCGCATGTTCTGGCCCAGCGCCAGTTCACCCAGATCGGTGGACGGGCCATCTGCCAGCACGTCGCCGCGCTCAACCGGCTCACCCAGAGAAACACATGGCATCTGGTTGATGCAGGTGTTCTGGTTAGAACGGGTATATTTGGTCAGGTTATAAATGTCGATACCGGCTTCGCCAGCATGCATTTCGTCTTCGTTAACTTTGATAACGATACGTGATGCGTCGACGTACTGTACGGTACCGCCACGTTTGGCAACGGCAGTTACACCGGAGTCAACGGCAACAGCACGTTCCATACCCGTACCAACCAGCGGCTTATCAGCACGCAGAGTCGGAACGGCCTGACGTTGCATGTTCGCACCCATCAGGGCGCGGTTAGCATCATCGTGTTCCAGGAACGGGATCAGGGACGCACCGACAGAAACGATCTGTTGAGTCGAAACGTCCATGTAGTCAACCTGATCGCGGCTGAACAGACTTGATTCGCCTTTGCTACGGCAGGTGACCAGGTCATCAACAAACGCGCCGTTATCATCAAGAGGGGCGTTCGCCTGAGCGATAACGTAGTTACCCTCTTCGATAGCAGACAGGTAGTGAATCTCGTCAGAAACCAGACCGTCGATAACACGGCGGTAAGGCGTCTCAAGGAAACCGTACTCGTTGGTCTGTGCATACACAGACAAGGAGTTGATCAGACCGATGTTCGGGCCTTCAGGGGTTTCGATTGGGCAGACACGACCGTAGTGCGTTGGGTGTACGTCACGCACTTCGAAGCCGGCACGCTCACGCGTCAAACCACCCGGGCCGAGAGCAGAGATACGACGTTTGTGCGTAATCTCTGACAGCGGGTTGTTCTGATCCATAAACTGAGAAAGCTGGCTGGAACCAAAGAACTCTTTCACCGCGGCCGAAATTGGCTTCGCGTTGATCATATCCTGTGGCATCAGGGTATCAAGGTCGCCCAGTGACAGACGCTCTTTCACCGCACGCTCAACACGTACCAGACCGACACGGAACTGGTTCTCAGCCATTTCACCGACTGAACGAATACGACGGTTACCGAGGTGGTCGATATCGTCCACTTCGCCTTTACCGTTACGGATGTCGATCAGCTTCTTCATCACTTCGATGATGTCATCTTTGCTCAGGATGCCTGAACCTTCGATTTCATCACGCAGCAATGAACGGTTGAACTTCATACGACCCACAGCAGAAAGATCGTAACGATCTTCAGAGAAGAACAGGTTCTCAAACAGGTTCTCTGCTGCTTCGCGTGTTGGCGGCTCACCAGGACGCATCATGCGGTAGATCTCAACCAGTGCGCTCAGACGATCGCTGGTTGGGTCGACACGCAGGGTCTCGGACATATATGGACCGTGGTCCAGATCGTTGGTGAACAGCGTTTCGATGCGCTTGTGACCGGACTGGCTCAGTTTGGCCAGCAGATCCAGTGACAGTTCCATGTTCGCTGCAATGATCAGCTCACCGGTGCTCTCATCGATGTAGTCTTTAGCGACCACTTTGCCCGCGATATATTCAACCGGAACTTCGATGTGCTGAATGCCATCTTTTTCCAGCTGACGGATATGGCGCGCAGTAATACGGCGTGCTTTTTCGACGTAGACGGTGCCGTTCGCTTCGATATCGAAGGTCGCAGTTTCACCGCGCAGGCGCTCAGGCACCAGCTCCATCTGCAGCTTGTTGTCGCGAATTTCAAACACCACTTTCTCGAAGAAGATATCGAGGATCTGAGGTGTAGTGAACTGCAACGCACGCAGGATGATAGTGGCCGGCAGCTTACGACGACGGTCAATACGGACAAACAGGTTATCTTTCGGGTCAAACTCAAAGTCGAGCCATGAACCGCGGTAAGGGATGATACGTGCGTTGTAGAGCACTTTACCCGATGAGTGGGTTTTACCCTTATCGCTATCAAAGAACACGCCAGGACTACGGTGCAGCTGAGAAACGATAACGCGCTCGGTACCATTGATAACAAAGGTACCATTGTCGGTCATGAGCGGAATTTCGCCCATGTAGACTTCTTGTTCTTTAATGTCTTTTACGGTGCCTTCTGGCGCTTCGCGCTCATAGACCACCAGACGCAGTTTCACGCGCAGCGGTGCCGAATAGGTCACGCCACGGATCTGACACTCTTTCACGTCAAAGACAGGTTCACCCAGGCGATAGCTGACATACTGCAACTCAGAGTTGCCGCTGTAGCTCGCAATAGGGAATACAGAGCGGAATGCAGCTTCCAGTCCGTACTGACCTTCTGGATCTTGCTCGATAAACTTCTGGAACGAGTCGAGCTGGATGGAAAGGAGATAAGGTATGTCCAGTACTTGCGGACGTTTACCAAAATCCTTACGAATACGTTTTTTCTCGGTATAGGAGTAAACCATAGGGTTCCTCAGCTAGCTGACAAGTCGACCCACGCTGTCCGTCCTGACAGGACAGTTCATGCAACACGATTTTGTTTGATTCACTGGCTGCGCAGCAGCAGTGCAATACCTCTTTCTATCACGCTTAAATCATTTCATCGCTGTTGCGAGGGCAGGGAACCCGCACAGGTAGAGCGGTATATTAAGTCGTCGATAGAGAAAGATATTGAAGAGTAACAATGGACAAACAGTGTGAAACCCCATTGAGACCCTGTAGCGCAAAAAGGCTGGTGACCAAAAAGTCACCAGCCATCAGCCTGAAACTACTCAGACTGCAACCCGAAGGCTGTCTTACTTAACTTCAACTTCAGCGCCAGCTTCTTTCAGAGCAGCTTCAAGTGCAGCTGCGTCATCTTTGCTGATCGCTTCTTTGATTACGCCAGTTGCTTCAACCAGATCTTTGGCTTCTTTCAGGCCCAGACCAGTTGCAGTACGTACGGCTTTGATTACTGCAACCTTGTTCGGGCCAACAGCTTTCAGGACTACGTCGAATTCAGTTTTTTCTTCAACAGCTTCAGCCGGGCCCGCAGCAACAGCTACAGCAGCAGCAGCAGAAACGCCGAATTTTTCTTCCATAGCAGAAACCAGCTCAACTACTTCCATTACGGACATCGCTGCAACAGCTTCCAGAATTTGGTCTTTAGTAATAGACATGACAATTGTTCCTAAGAATCAGAAAAAGTTTATACGTAAGCAAGTACGAAGAAAAGAAGATGGCCTTAAGCCGCTTCTTTTGCATCGCGTACAGCAGCCAGAGTGCGGACCAGTTTGCCGGCAGCGGCTTCTTTCATGGTCGACATCAGACGTGCCAGTGCTTCTTCGTAGGTCGGCAGCGTTGCCAGACGGTCAATATTGGCCGCCGTGATCAGCTCACCTTCAAAGGCTGCAGCTTTGACCTCAAATTTTGCATTCGCTTTCGCGAAATCTTTGAACAGACGAGCAGCAGCGCCCGGGTGTTCCATAGAATATGCAATCAGGGTCGGACCAACAAACGTGTCTTTCAGGCACTCAAACTGAGTTCCTTCAACGACGCGGCGCAGCAGGGTGTTACGAACAACACGCATGTAAACGCCAGCTTCACGGCCTGCTTTACGCAGTTCGGTCATTTTATCAACGGTAACGCCACGGGAATCCGCAACAACCGCTGAAAGCGCACCTTTGGCTACTTCGCTGACTTCAGCAACAATCGCTTGTTTGTCTTGAAGATTTAATGCCATTAGCTTTTGCTCCTGGATTTGACCGGGAAAGGATTTCCCCGGAACTCACTTCACTTACTCACCCCAAGGGGAAATAAGCGCTCGAACACGGTGAGCAGAATCCAGCTAAGAAAAAATTCTTTTGGTTCTGTCACCGTCTACGCAGGGTATTAAGCGGAATATCCGGAGATAAGCCGCTCCTGCGGTCTTGGACGGAGGCCAGGATAAGGCCTGGCTCCAACCTAAATTCTGTGCGACGCAGCAGAGTCAGAGGGAAAGGCGATACACGCAACAATCAGTTCTGGCTCTCTGGTGTCCTGTTCCGTTAATAACAGAACAACGGGCGTAAGATTCTAGGTGAATTTTTCGCCCGTTTCAAGCAGCAATTAGTTTGCTGTTGCGTTCAGACCAGCCTGGTCAACGGCAACGCCGGCGCCCATGGTGGTTGAAAGGCTAACTTTCTTGATGTACACGCCTTTCGCCTGAGATGGTTTTGCTTTTTTCAGCGCAACCAGCAGAGATTCCAGGTTTTCTTTCAGTTTGTCAGCGTCAAAGTCCACTTTACCGATGGTAGTGTGGATGATGCCGTTTTTGTCGTTACGATAACGAACCTGACCCGCTTTAGCGTTCTTAACCGCTTCAGCAACGTTAGGCGTTACAGTACCGACTTTCGGGTTTGGCATCAGGCCACGTGGACCCAGAATCTGGCCCAGCTGGCCAACAACGCGCATTGCATCCGGAGAAGCAATAACAACGTCAAAATTCATTTCGCCTTTCTTGATCTGATCAGCCAGGTCTTCCATGCCTACCAGCTCAGCGCCTGCTGCTTTAGCAGCTTCAGCGTTGGCGCCCTGGGCGAAGACAGCAACACGTACTGAACGACCAGTACCGTGTGGCAGAACGGTCGCGCCGCGAACGTTCTGATCAGATTTACGTGCATCAATGCCGAGGTTGACAGCAACGTCAACGCTTTCAACGAACTTGGCAGTAGCCAGTTCTTTCAGCAGAGCAACAGCTTCAGCAATATCATACTGCTTGGTCGCGTCAACTTTGTCGCGAATTACGGTCATGCGCTTGGTCAGCTTAGCCATTTCTTAGTCCTCTACTACCAGGCCCATGGAACGAGCAGTACCTTCGATTGAGCGAGTCATCGCTTCAACGTCAGAACCAGTCATGTCCGCAGCTTTGGTTTCTGCGATTTCACGTACCTGAGCACGAGTCACTTTACCGACTTTATCTTTGTTCGGCTTACCAGAACCAGACTTGATGCCCGCTGCTTTTTTCAGCAGTACGGCAGCCGGAGGCGTTTTGGTAATGAAGGTAAAAGAACGGTCGCTGTATACGGTGATAACAACAGGAGTCGGCAGACCTTTTTCCAGAGATTCGGTCTTAGCGTTGAACGCTTTGCAGAATTCCATGATGTTAACACCCTGCTGACCCAGAGCTGGACCAACCGGTGGACTTGGGTTCGCCATACCAGCTGCAACCTGCAGCTTGACGTAGGCTTGGACTTTCTTAGCCATGATATTTCCTCAATTGGGTTATAGCGCCTGTAAAGGCTCCCCGTGATAACGATTTACACGCTGTTGCCAGCGCATAAAAACAAAAGGCGCGAAATTGTAGTTAAATTTCGCGCCTGCTGCAACAGCTAATTTGTGAGCGGAAAGAGGTTAACCTTTCTCCACCTGACCGAAGTCGAGCTCAACCGGCGTGGCACGTCCAAAGATGGAAACGGATACCGTCAGGCGGCTCTTCTCGTAATCCACATCTTCAACCACACCGTTAAAGTCAGCAAAAGGACCGTCATTAACGCGAACCATTTCACCTGGCTCAAACAGCGTTTTCGGACGAGGCTTGTCGCCGACCTGCTGCAGACGGTTCATGATCGCATCAACTTCTTTATCGCTGATAGGTGCCGGACGGTCAGATGTACCGCCGATGAAACCCATCACGCGTGGGACGCTGCGTACCAGGTGCCAGCTGGCGTCATTCATCACCATCTGAACCAGTACGTATCCCGGGAAAAACTTGCGCTCGCTCTTACGACGCTGGCCACCACGAATTTCAACGACTTCTTCAGTCGGAACCATGACGTCGCCAAACAGCTCTTCCATGTTGTGCAATTTGATATGCTCGCGCAGCGATTGTGCTACGCGGCCTTCAAAACCGGAAAACGCCTGTACGACGTACCAGCGTTTCTTTGGAGCTTCAGACATCTCAGAACCTCAGGCCAGTGATAAACGATACCAGACGGACCAGAATACCATCCAGCCCCCACAAAATCAGTGACATCACGGCAGTAACCGCGGCAACGATTAACGTGGTGTGCAGCGTTTCCTGGCGGGTTGGCCAGATAACCTTACGCATTTCTGTTCTTGCTTCACGAGCAAAAGCCACGGTCGCTTTGCCTTTGGTCGTTAAAAGCGCAATGCCGCCAGCCGCTGCAATCAGTACAACTACGGCTAAAGCACGCAGTGGCAGTGACACATCACGATAGAGGTAGTTACCTACAATCGCTGCAAGCAGCAGTAACACGACTACTACCCACTTTACCGCTTCCAGGCCACGCCCGCTCCCTTGAGCTTCGGTATTCGCACTCATAAACCAACCTGCCACAATAATTCAGAAACTATTCTGCCCCGCAGTGCGAGGCGTCCAAACCGAATGAGCTTTTGGGGCGTAACTCGGTATCCAACGCCGCATAACAGAGCCTGTCTCAGCAATGATTATGATTCAAAAAATCACTGATGAGCCAGGTTCTATGAAACAGCGTGCAAAAAGGGCATCAAATGATGCCCTTTCCGTGTGCATTGCGTCAAACGTTATCGGTAATTATGCGATAACTTTAGCAACAACACCCGCGCCAACGGTACGGCCACCTTCGCGGATTGCGAAGCGCAGACCTTCGTCCATTGCGATTGGGTGGATCAGGGTAACAACCATTTTGATGTTGTCGCCTGGCATGACCATCTCAACGCCTTCTGGCAGCTCTACTGAACCGGTTACGTCAGTTGTACGGAAGTAGAACTGTGGACGATAGCCTTTGAAGAACGGAGTATGGCGGCCACCTTCGTCTTTAGACAGAACGTAAACTTCTGACTCGAACTGGGTGTGCGGCTTGATTGAGCCTGGCTTAGCCAGAACCTGGCCACGCTGGATGTCTTCACGCTTGATACCGCGCAGCAGAACACCACAGTTTTCGCCTGCCTGACCCTGGTCCAGCAGCTTACGGAACATCTCAACACCGGTACAGGTTGATTTCACAGTATCTTTGATACCCACGATTTCAACTTCGTCGCCGACTTTAACGATGCCGCGCTCAACACGACCGGTAACAACGGTACCACGGCCAGAGATTGAGAATACGTCTTCGATTGGCAGCAGGAACGGCATGTCGATCGCACGCTGTGGCTCTGGGATGTAGTTGTCCAGATGCTCAGCCAGTTCGATGATTTTCGCTTCCCACTCTGGGTTGCCTTCCAGCGCTTTCAGAGCAGAACCACGAACGATTGGAGTGTCGTCGCCTGGGAAGTCATATGCTGACAGCAGGTCACGAACTTCCATCTCTACCAGTTCCAGCAGCTCTTCATCATCAACCATGTCACACTTGTTCAGGAACACGATGATGTAAGGAACGCCAACCTGACGACCCAGCAGGATGTGCTCACGGGTCTGTGGCATTGGGCCATCAGTCGCAGCAACAACCAGGATCGCGCCGTCCATCTGCGCAGCACCGGTGATCATGTTTTTCACATAGTCGGCGTGGCCTGGGCAGTCAACGTGAGCGTAGTGACGTGCAGCAGTCTCATACTCAACGTGTGCGGTGTTGATGGTGATACCGCGGGCTTTTTCTTCAGGCGTGCTGTCGATCTGATCGAATGCACGAGCCTGGCCGCCGTTGGTTTTAGCCAGTACGGTAGTGATAGCTGCAGTCAGGGTGGTTTTACCGTGGTCAACGTGACCGATGGTGCCCACGTTTACGTGCAGTTTGTTACGTTGAAATTGCTCTTTAGCCATCGCTAGTCCCTCTAAGACACGGATATATCAATGATATCATCACATTAACCAGGCAATGCCTGACTGCAAGGAAGTTACAGAGAAAATCAGGAGGGAGATTAAAGGAAGTGGTGCTGATACCCAGAGTCGAAC
>PVMI01007967.1:0-11317 GCA_008528875.1 Aulacorthum solani | reverse complement strand
GGGGGGGGGGGCTGCGGCCCCCTCAGCCCCTCTGGCTACGCCACTGATATATATGCAGCTATATAATATATGTATTTACATCTTTGTGGTTGAAAGAGTTTTTCTTAGGAATCCTTCAACGTGACTTTATTGTAGAATAGTCACGAGTCATTGCATCATCTGGACCCACCTGCTGGTTAAATGGGTCACGTCTTCAATCATTGTTACTTATTACTCTTAGCTTAAACGCGGGACGCCAGTCCACAGCAGTACACTGGATGTCCATACTCCACGTTATTATATTGCAGCGTTCACTTTGGTTTTTCAATTGTTCCACCACAACGTTAGGTGAGCCTATTATAGTCTCTTTGCCTTAAAATAATTGTTTCATCACATGGTATTTCAGTTGACTTTCTTCGTTTTTCCATTATAAGTCATAAAACATATTTTGAATTCAGGAGCCGTCGTGATGGTACTTGTGTAAGGTTTCTATATATTGAAGGGTCATCTAAACTTAAAATACAAATACTTATAACTGACTAATTAACCAATATAGTTCCATACTAATTTTTCGTTTATAAATAATTAAAAAAAAAAATACTTTGATTTGAAATATGAAATTAAAAATTTAGGTACGATGATAAGTCAAAAGTTTAATTTTTTTTTTTCAAAAATACTGTACTATAACTACAGTTATAGTAATAACTAGTTCTCTACCTAAATTATGTAAAAAAAAGTATTTTTGAAAATTGTAATACTTTTCAATAAAACTAGTGTTTAAAATACTACTTTGTGTATAACGAATAACGTCAAACCAAAAATATTAATAATTTATTTACATTTTACTTATTCAATAATTTCAACATAAGTTAATTTTCTTACAAATGCCATTTTAAATCAAATTAAAATGCAAAAAAATAGATGTATAATAAAATACGTTATAAATATTATGTATCTAATATAATTGTGCAAGTGTTGCGAATATTCCACATTATAGTAATTGATTTTCGTGATTTCGTTGTACCTTTTTTACTTTTAGGTAGGGAGCCGCCGACGTGTGCCCACGGTTCTTATAATAATTAAATCAACAGGTACCTGAGGGTTTACTTTGACTTGCGAAGTTAATGAAGAGTAACCACGCGCACTCCCCCCCCCTCAATATAATATTAAACTCACTCTATTCTTGCACTGTCAGATGTAGCGAAACATGTTAAACCAATATTTGTAATTAATTTTGCCCGTGATAGGGAATAAGTAAATGTTTGTTTATTGAAGCGCATCAAACTTGTTACGAATCCAAACGAATAACCTTTTTAGATTAAAGTACATGAAAAAAGTTTTTTTCGATAGACAGATAGTATCCAGAGCTCAATATGCTAATAAAACACATTTTTTTTTAAAATCAATTACCTACACATTTTTGCAAAAAACTACTTAAAATCAAATATTTGCACATATAATTATAAATAATGAATTTGATTAATGATGAAAAAATGCCAATTGCCAATTACCTAGGTAAGTACCTATTGGTTCAATGCCCACATCAAAGAGCTGTTGGTTTTCAATATCGATGTAATTTAAATTCGCAGTTCCATGTTTTAAAGATACTATAGTTGTATGCGTGTTTTTTTTACCTGTTTTTAGTTTTTTCGTTTAGTTTAATCATTGAACCGGTGGCTCTCGGCTGGCACTACAAAAACCTTTCATCGATACAGTTGCAAATAATATATTATGTACCATCCGCGGTAAGGCGGTAGACACATAATTATTGTTTAAGACAATGTTATTTTTATAATATTTAAGTCACAAAATAAATATTATTATTAGTTGTTCGTGCGACGTTTCGTACAACGCCATCTATTAAACAAATATTCTCTTACAATATAATGGTATCACTGCTTCGCCAGATCGTGTTACGAAACCTTATACAGCAAGTCTTCGTTTTCTGAATTTCTATTATCGATGTATTGAAATTTTAAAGAGGATTCCAAAAATGGCACCTCGATATCTGCATTACAAAAGAACATTTGAAGTTCGCAATATATTATATTGTGGTGTCGCGAAGAGTTTTTTTAACTGTTCTAATAATTTTTTTTTTTTAACTAGTATTAATTATACAATCTGTACAACAACAAAAAAAGTACAATAGGCATAAGTGATTTTTTTTTTTTTTAAATCATGTACGTGGTAGCTTGGGTTGCTTGAGGGAAGAGCCAACCAGCGAATAAGGCACTTCGGTGTGAATTCACAAATTATTTAGGATTTTTTTTTCTCTTGTGTTTAGTTTATAAGATCTCGAGGCCATTGACGCTTGAGTCTTCTAGGAGGGTTTCTGTGGATGGAGATGGATAATAGCTTTTTAACATGAGGGTTAGTGCGATTATGAAGGCAATTTTTGAATTTAGAGTAAAATAGCTTGGCTGTTTTAGTTACTTTAGGAATACGAAGATCTGTATTATAAGGGTGTGATTTGAGATATAATAAGGAGGGGCATTGGTTATTAGTCTGAGGATTTTAGATTGGAACACTTGTATTTTTTGTATATTCGATTTTTTGGCAGTGCCCCCAACTTGTATGCCGTATATTACAATAATAAAATATAACCTTATAATAGATATCTATAGGAGAGTTAAGATTTAAGACCGAAGCAAACTATTTTGCTAAAAAAGAGTAGGTACCTCATATAATCGTGTCCATTTTTCATTAATGACAAATACGTAGTATCGTGATATTAACTTAATAGAATTATCGACAGGGGGATCTGGGTTAAGGCCTTTCTGGTTCATTTCATCATTTGACACAAATCGTAAAATAACTATTTTATTGTTTCCATATACCACGACTTTAAGTCACAAAATCTAACAGTAAATAATAAACTTCGAGATTAAAACAGAGTATAATACCATAATCCCCAAGTTATAACTTTAAAACGACGAGTATCTTTCGCAAATAAAACGTAACTATTATTCAACTATTTCAATAAACATTATATAATATCACTATTATTACTATTATAATAGTCAGTTGATTTTCAGTAGTTTCTTGTATTAAAACTACCCGCCCGGGTCGCTTACTCAAAAATAATATTTCAAATCATCTCTAATTTACCTTAACGCTCAACTCGCTTTGATACACTTTTATCGTTACACAAGTTAAAGTTTTTAATAGGATACCGGATGTCCTATTAAATAATTTAAGGCTTTTAGTGAAGTTGGTCTAGTTTCTTCGTTTTTATATTAATGACTTAAAAACTTTTGAAGCAAGCTGCAGGTAGGACAATATAAGACATGAGCAGTAGCAAAGCTATTACCTGCGTAGGATTTCATTTCGAGAAAGATTTTTTTTCCATAAGACTGATCACAAAACATCCAACTCTTATTTTTTTTAGTTATGAGCAATTTAACTTACTCAAAAAAAAAAAGCTAAACTTGCCATATATTTTTTTCAGATGTATCTTCAAAACTTTTAAACTATTAAATGTGATTTTTTTTTTAATTTAAAAAATATTTAAGTATCAACGAACATAGTTACACAATGAAACTAAAATTGTACAAATTTATTTTTATTAAATTGAAAAATAGTCAACAGTAATAAAATAATTAGTCTAATAAAAGAGTTAGAGTCATCCCTTCCCTTGAAGAGGTTTTTTTAAAACTTATGCTATACTATCGTATGACGTCAGTCGATCACTTCTCCTTGAGACACATTGTACAGTATATTCTACATAGGCATCACAGATTACAAATTTGTAAATAGTTAACTATGAAAACCCGAACATTAATATTCAAACAATCGACATTAAACACTATTAGTTTTTTCTTGTCGAATTCAATCAAAATCAATGTCGTTCGTCTTTTAGTTTTTGTTTTAAATTAGTGATAAATTATAATGTCTCTGTTTGGTGCTATATAAATATTATGTGTTTCTGAAATATAACGGTTAAGTTAACATATCGATATCGATGTAAATATATAGACAATAATAACATTATTACCTACGTATTAAGTGCGCAAAGGGTTTATATTATGTTTCTGTGTTTCTTGTACTTGGATCATTATTATTACATTATTTTAATAATATGAATTGTGTTATTACTATGCTTTACATCACCAACGCAAAGTCTTTACAATAATTGTGCCAGACAAAATGGTTGGGTTAAATAACTCAATTAGTTTTTAGTCACGTCATTTGGAAGATGAGAATATTTAACAAATTCAAAATCCCAAGTAACGTTTTAAAGGTTCTCGCTTTTACGTTTATTACGACTCGTCATCTGGATCGACAAAAGTCGATTATCGTGGTGTCAGCGGTGTGGAGGTGGACACGATACCATAAAACGGTTTTTGTTTTATAATTTTCGTATTATTACTACGTTTTTCAGTGAGGTAGGTATGCGTGCTCTAAATGTTTAATGTGGCCCTTTTATCAGATCGAAATTCTACTTTTTTACTTTGCATAAAATTATTTTTTATCTCGTACAAACCATTTTCCGGAAAAACGTTTATGAAAAGAAGATGGCGTTAGCCTATCGTCGAATAATAAAATTATAATATCATAATATTTAAAATACTATTTTAATTTTTTTTTAAGATATTGACACTTCAACATCTGAGATCATTAGCCCGGATTACCTAGTAGGTTTAATACTGCGGGGGACGGTACGGTTATTTAGAACAGTTGCATAATTATTGTACAAAATATGTGGCCAGGACTTGTCACTAAAAACCCGAGTGGTCATCCATCCGGTGGAACTAGTGACGTCGGCTGATGAGCTTGACCTCAGAACACGTTGGTGACTTAGGCCAAACACAGAGCCACACCAGGCCACATAAATAACTGTATAAATCAATATAGTTTAATAAGCTTATAAAAAATAGTTTTCTTATCATAATTATTATATAACAATAATGACAGTGAAACCTCTCGAACCCACACTCGCTTAAACTGCAGATCATGATGATGATATCGTTCCATAAAAAAATAATCATTAATCAGCATACACGACATTGTAGGTGCACATCGTAAGGTTCGGACCGTCGAAAAATATTTTCTGTTCCGCATTGAAAGACGCCGAATGCGTCGAATGGTCTCAATATATTATATGCATAGTGTTCAGCTCCGTTATTGTTATTATCGTCGCGCAGTGCTTATCAAAGTGAAAATATACTTTATCAGAGACGTTTACTTACTCGCTCGATCGCCGCCGCCGCCGCTAAATGACACATGATAATATGACAAATGTGTGCATCGCGTGGCATTGTAAGGGAAAAATAAATTACCCGCGCCACATGTGCTTGTTTAGCATCACTCCACTCAGCGAGTGGTTTTTTTCCTCCACCTGACAATCGCACAGTGTGAAAAAATACGTTTCCGCTATTATGCGTACTCGACGGACGGGATATTATTACGTTCGGCCCAATTTATGTGACAAAAAAGCAGCGGATACAAGCGAAACGGCCCGCCGAAGTCGTCGGAATGCCACGTGAACGTCACATTTCGAGGACAAAGGCGATTTCACGAAACGGATACACGGCACAATATGTCAATATGTACTGTGGTATTATATTATTATTATGATACCAAAAAAAAAATCCATCCGCACGCCCGCATTGTGCCAATAATAACAATAATAATAAACAATAAAAAGAAAATTGATTTTTTTTTGCTCCATCGTCATTATTGACACTATAATATAATCTCTAGTGCAGGTTATAGTAGAGATTCACGACGATCGTTCTAAGACGGATACTGGCACGGAGGTATCACGAAATTTCCATACTATAATATTATTAACCGCACAAAATAGTCTATTAATGAATTTCATCCAGTGTTTGAATCCTTATATTATTGCTATGTACTTACGTGGCCGACTATCGACAATATTTTAGTATTTTAATTATAATTTGATATCTGAAAATCGGCCGACGTCTGCTTGCAAGTCTCTGCTGTGACCCGTTCTTAAATATAGACTTGCACTCATTTTTGTTAGTTTCCGAGTGTCGCCTACGCGGAGCTATTGATTTTACAATTGTATGTGTCTTTTTTTCGTTTAACACTTTTTTGGGACAGGAATAAAGTTCAAAAAGTTTCAAGCGGCACCTATATATACATAGATTGTCAATTGAACATAGATTTTGTTTTAAACAACTTATTTTTTGAATTTCCCAATGGTTTTCCGGGAGAAATTCGCGAAAAGCAATTTTAAAATCAATCCTTAACCAAAACGTTTGGAGCAAAATGTTTCAGTAAAATGGTTTCCTGTAAAAATCCTTGTTTGAAACCAGAGATAATTGAATGGGTTCAAAGTTTCAAATATAATAACCATATCCCACGGTTTATCCAATTTTATATTTCACTATTTTTATTTATTGGTAAATTATGGAATACAATTGTTTTACCTATAAATAAATTGAATTTTAACGCAGGCATCTACCTAGCATGAAATGCAAAGTTATTTATTCGAAACAAAAATAACTTAATCCAATAATTCTCCTAGGTGCGAAGCGTAATGTCCCTGACGATTTCACCGAACAAATTCCAAGAATGCCAGTGCCTGTAATATTTGCGGAGAAAACGACTTCGACGCCAAGGAGTGCAGTCGATCGCAATTGTATTGTAATAGACCACGTTGGAAACTAAATTTGCCATTTTATCGGTAATTTTTAATTTTGTTTTACCGATAACCCGATAGGTACCTGCATATTATATTATAATTTTCAAGTATATTTATATACGCTACACGAAGGGGGCGCGTATAATTTAATTGATAACGCTCCAAGCAAAATTATTCAACCACGATCACAATACATTTATTATTACATAAACTACAGTTCCAATGTAATACGTAACCATGGTAACGTAAACGCGGATAGTCTACCGGTGGATCATCTCGGGGGAGCTGTCTGTTTGAATTTACCGAGGATTCTCGTTCGGAAGGAATAATAATAGAAAGACTCTGGAAGATTAAAAGGATACCTAAATATGTATATATGTGTGTGTACGTAAAGCGTACATTTTATAAATATATATAGAGAGATATTATAACAACGCGTGCGGGATATTGCATTTACATTTGAGCCGTTTTTTAGATTGTTTTACAGCAAAAGTATAATATGACCTATTATGTGGCTTTATTTTTAATTTATGTCCTTCAGCCGGCCACGCGGTACCTAACCATATTATATAACAATACATATATGTCCACTGTAAGCGTTTTGAGTTCAATTTTACCCACTCGCTGACCGTCGCCTACGAAGCACGATTTTAGTCGACATAGTGAGACCGAGGTTTCCGATGGTTTCGATTAAGACACGATGACATTTCGTAAACGTACTCGATAAATGTGTTTCGAGAAAAAAAAAACAAGACCCATTATTCTATTCGGACGGCAGCTGTATTGATATTGATTTTTTATTTTCCAAGTGTAGTGCGATTATCAATATTAGTCTTATTTCTATACTTTTTATAGACTTATTGTTGGACTCGGAATGTTGTTACGCTCAGAAAACACAAAGGAGTAAAAGAAAATATGTGCTGTTTACTTATTTAACTAGCCATTACTGTCGGCGCGTACGAGAAAAAAAATTGATAAAACTCCAGAGACTACTTCGCTACGAATAACCAGCTACCGGGTATATTATTATTATCGCCACCTCTTTAAGATTTCTAGCCCAACCAAATAATACGACCCGTGAAAACATTTTATATAAAAAATATGCAAATGCGAGTTATATGGTCGTGCCGTATAATATTATATATATAGTCGCGTCTCTCATCGGAAAGTAATAGAAATTCTAAAATTTGAAAACGGATCCGGTGAATATATATTAATATTATCTATTCCTATATGCGCTCGGGTATCTGGTCTGCCTACCTACTATTAAATTTCCAATCGATTGACAGTATACCTACATATTTTATATATGACTTATCGAAATATTATAAAAAAAAAAAAAATATATTATACGAACACGTAATATAATGATAGGGCTTAGAGACAAACGTCGTTTTAAAATCAATAACATAATACCTGTAGGTGTGTGTGTGTGTGTGTGTGTGTGCGTAAAGTTTCAGCGTACTTGAATTTTTCCGTCTCGTCTTTATCGCATATTATTAATGTATAATATCGAGCAGGGTATTAATACTTCGCAGTGCCCGTTGACACAGTGTCGGTTGACTCTCGGAAATAAACGTCTCGAGATGCACCGTCTATATCATGTTGTAGTAATAGTATATGTTATATACATTTATTGATTGATTAACAGCTAGTACAATAATAATAATTAATATAGTTAGTTGTGACCGTAGTTGTTTAACCTAGCACATAATATTATATTATGTGACCTATTTCTATCACACAAATAAACAACAGTAGGTATGTATTGTGCAAAGTGCATCCCTTGAAGACTATTTTGTTTAATTATTTATTTATTCTATCTTGTAACAGCTTTTGAGGGGTGAGTTGAATTTTTCTATATACACATACACACACACACACACACACACACACACACACACACACAGTTATTTGCGGCAGGGTTAAAATAAAAATCAATGTCATGGTCACAAAAAAATGTCAATCCAATCAATACAATATGTATTATTATATTATTGTCCCAAGACGTCTATTATAATATTATGCTCGGTAATGAACCCGCTCACAAAACGGACGTGATGACGTATCGTTTCGCCAAATCGAAAAGCTCTTAGTTTTTTTATTATTATTATTATTGTTATAAGTACAACTATTCGAATAACGATTTATTTATTTACTGATGACGAAAATCTGTATACATCGCGATAGTGGTAAAAAAAATGTGAACATTTTATAATTTATGTTATTTTATTTTATTTTATCTGAATTTCAGTGAACTCTGGCTGGTGTATCGGATCTCACGATGAAAGCAAATACTTGTAATCCGCGAGATGGGTATAATCAATTATATTATATAATATTATTTAAAAACTTTAAATTTCTTATTGAAAATGTATATATCGTGCAGCGTTAAGCTATAATCGGGTACTTCTTGATTCGAATGCAACATTGCTATTCACTATTCAAGCTTAAAAATCTACTATCTACATTTATGCACTATAGACTATAGTGGGTACTTAAATGATTTGGAATAAATATAGGTACGCACTGCAATGAAAAAAGAACGATCATCGCTAATGGTTTTGTCATTGTCGAATATATCTATCACGGTTATAGTCAGGAATTCAAAAGATATACAAAGAACATAAACAGTCGTAATAAACAAGACAGTATAAGAACAAACAATTATTTGTGTCAATTGTTCAACAATGAATTACCGTATAGATTCTATTTTTTAATAAGTTGTAATAATAATACGTTTTCCGAGCATAAATAATAATTAAACTTTACAAGAAAATGTACCGACCTATCATAATATATAGTAGAGATTATATTTGCATAACGTAACACACATTTTTAGTGTGTTTAGTGTTAACATTGTAATTACTTTAAAATATGTATGGAATTTTGAGAATACAAGTATAACATATATACATTTTCATATGTATTATTTATTAAATTCCATAACTCTAGAGTGGAATACATCAGTACTTACATGATACTATACCAGTCGACACGAGTACTATTCAGTTTAAGACTTCAAGTATTATTACCGAGGAAAAAAACATTTTTCCGAAGAAGAACAATAATAAATCAATAAAAATGTATTTGATGAACCTAACAATCTTAGATGAAATATCATTTTATATTATTATTTTAGAGTTCTCTATATATTTCGACAATTTACTGAAATTACAGAATTGTATATATTTTATTGGACATAATTTATTATATAAAAAAGAAGAGGGGAAAGTCGTTTGTATCATTATTATTATTATTATTCCGAAGAAAAAGTATTGAAACTTTTGATTCTTTTTAGTTTTTTATATTATTTTTTTTAACAGGAATACGACGCGTTTGGTTCGATTTACTTTTGTGTCAAGCAACACAATTCGAATTGAAGAATGAATCTAGAGTAAAGTTAATAATTATTATTTTAACATCGTTCGGTGTGTATCGTCATGATGACGAATGTTATTTGTTGTTGTGATGTCGTATCGATCACACGCCGCCGAGCTTATTAATATCGCGAAATAATTCATAGCTACGATAATATTGGATTTGATATCTGAGAGTGTTTTTGCACTCGCATAATATAATACATGTCATATTATGCATAGCAATATAGGTACCTACTATAACAACTCACACATGCCTGTGAGGCCGTCACTATACCTCTCCATTGACACCTCATTTCGGCGTCTTAAGCTAATTGCTAGCAGTAAAAAAAAAAAAATACGATATTCATAATTCACAATATCCAATACGAAATACAGACGCACATAATAAAATAACACAATAATATTAGGTAAGTCCTAGATAGGTCGAAAGTGACTAAGTGGGAGGCAGGAATAGCGAGAGAACTTAGAGAGTTACGAGGCCATTTCTTAGTTGTGGCTACATTCGTCATGGCGATTCTTCTAAGGCTAAACACACATTTTTACAAACATGTTGATTCGTTCGAGTAACAATATTTCCAAAAAAATGTACACTCGACTCGAGATAATGGGTGTTTGAAATAATAATATTACCCTATAATGTGTGATGTGCTATGTATAACCACAATATTTGGTGGGGTCGTGATAAGTCTACCTCTAGCTGCACTTTGCGGTTGAACAAGAGTTAGGCGTATATTTTGACGGTCAATGATGGCATGGCAGTGATTTTTGACAGTCGACGGTGGTTGTTAACATTTAGCTATTACTTTGGAAGTTGTTGTCTGCAATTTTTTCAAATACCTCACAATGAGGACATTAATTACCAGCGCTTTTGGACATGCACAATAGTTATTTAGTGAGTGTTGACATTTCTGACAAAAAATATGCGATCAAATAGATGTAGGTATAATAATAACAAATTGATAAATAAATGTAGTTTAACAAATTTATTGTTATTCGTGTGTTTTATTCATTTCAAAACGGTAAACTATCATACATATACATCATATTTAATTGTTCGATTTTTCAAACAAAACTACCGTACAATAGTTGAAATTCATCTTAATAACTTTCACTGTCCGGTTTTTTTGTCGTACACGGCCGTTGAGAAGGAACTTATAAAGTATAATCTATATACATTTACTATTAAAATGTCAACAACTTTTATATTCTCATCATACCTAACGCAAGAATATTACTATCACGTTGTGGCTTGGTGAGGCTCTGAGGACGGATTCAGTCAAAAATATGCTCTGACTGCCAGCACCGACCGGTGCCACTAGTTCCCGGAGGGATGACCACCACC
>PVMI01007953.1:3969-22976 GCA_008528875.1 Aulacorthum solani | reverse complement strand
AGTGTAATGTTGTAGATCTAACATTCAGGTTAATTATATAGGTATAACTAGTAATATATATAGTTTACCTAAATACATACATAGCTATTAGATACACAATATACCTATACATTGTTATTTTATTGTATTACGCTATGGTACCTACTGCCCATGGGTTATAATACCTGTATAATATGTAATGTGTACCTATAGTCATACGAAAACGTAGGTACTTATAAACAATTAAACTTGAGTGGAACGTATATATTTTATCCTCGTATTTTTCTCTCGGTTCTGCCTTCCATTAGAAAATCTTTACCCGTCCATCCATTATTATTAATTATGTATGTGCTATGTATGTATATGGTATATCTCTACGGCGCTAAACCTATTACCTACCTATATTTAAGTATTAGGCTGAAACTGATTTTAGAACAACACTTTTTAAAAACTTAACTGTTACTAAAACCTAGCAAGTACGCTGTGGGCATTATTAAAAATGGAATTGCATTGTTGGTATAGGACATAAATGAGTAGGTAGAAGGAAGCTACCAAAAACAAAATTAATATGAATATTAAACTGTCTTTTTTTTTTTTATTTGATTTCAATTGTGTAAATTTAAATACCAAATACAAATACCTACATATATATAAATATATGTTGTTAGATGTCAGTGTATCACAGCACATCTGCAGTAGGCAAGTAGGTATATTATAATTATTTATTACATAAAAAATAGAACCATGCGGCATATATAATATTATGATGTCCATAATAATAGGTATAAATATTAAAATATATATCATATACCAAAATATCAAACATTGTAATTTATAATATAAGTAAAATAATATTTAGTATACATATAATAGTATACCTACCTATATGGCTATAGGTATACTACATATTATTATATTAATGCAGTAGGTAGGTAATGTCTAATTCAATAATTATTCAAGTGCTTTAATATAGTAAGATATTGACATGTACCAATATTACTATTATTACATGATACAAGATACTGACATATACCAATGTATAGTAGGTACCTCCTATATGGCTATACATTATACTACCTATACTATAAATAAAAATATGTGACTACAGCATGAAAAACGAAGTTTTCTATCATAAATATTCAAGTTATTCGTGTCTAAGTGTCTTATCAGGGTCCAAGGCCATAATTTTTTATTACTAATTAGAACGTGATTGAGCAAGGATCATGATGCATTAATGCGCTAAAGCCTAGGCAACGTGTTCAAAAAAAATGAAGGAATTGGTTTCAAATATGTTTTATTATTTTTATTATTGTTATTGTTATGATATTACGACTACAGGTAATCTGATGAGTATCCTACTCCTAAGTGTAGAGCGACGGAAATGGGAATAGTAAAATGTATGCTGCAACTTTTATAATGTTGACTATTGACAAACGTACAAACACAGATAATATCTTAAACCTTGTTTTTTACCTTTAAGTTTGATAATTATTGCTAATAAGTATCTATTTAGGTATTTACATAATTAGTTCCATAAAACTATGAGTGTTGGGGGATCAGTTTCAAAGTTTTTTATTTTTTTGGTAATATCTCAAGGAGTTTTAAGATAAGTTAACTTTTTTCTTATTTTTAATGAAATTTACATACTAACAAATACCCCAATATTATATAATATTTATTATAAAAAAACAGCTTATATATATTTTATATACCTACACCCTATGACCTACCTAGCAGCTAGCAGCAGTTTTTATAAATTATTTAAAGTATATTTTTACTAATTTGAGGTGAAAGAAATTACCCATTTTTTTTTTTTTAAACCAATTATGTGTGTTTGTTTGCTATTCATACTTCACACCATACCTGAGGTGAATCGTGAATAAGAATCATAAATGTTTTTTATTATTATTATTGAAATATGTAATTGCTCAATTTATACAAATAAATAAAAAAAATTGATCTTGACCCATATTAGGTACCTCATTAAAATTAAAAACATAAGTTTTGATTCTGAGCATTTCGATAAATGTATTGAGTTTATACTTAATATAATGTTTCTATTTTTATTTTTCAAGTCATCGCCTTTTGAAACAGTAAAAATGGTTAGATTATCATCTTTAAAAGTGATTTCTGGTGGCGAATTGGATCTAATAGGTACTTTAAGAGGAAAGTCCATAGAAAAATGAATTTTTTGTTTTTTTTATAAGTATAAATTTAAAAAAGTTGAGCATTATTCAACAAATATTTTGTTGAGTGTATAATATATATTATATGTATAGATTGCAGGTATGCAGGATGGTTCACCAGCATGCCCACCCCCATTCTTTACTTTATTAATACATTTATTAAAATTATGATTATTGGAATTTTTCAAGTTAACTTAATAACCATACTTTCATTTATCAAAATTGTTTATACCAATTAAGAAGTGTCTTGTCTAGAAACAAACTTTTTTTTAAAAATTATTAAACACAGTGGCTAGGAAAGTTGAGGAGATATATAGACTGGGTCGGAGAAAATAATAAGATTATGGCATGTTAAGAGACGTTGGTACTTAGGAAGATCTAACACAAATAATATTATACTATAATAAAAATGTTTAGTTGTTATACATTATTAAATATTAATAGTATTACACACTGATCATTGAAAAACATATTTATTTATTTATTACATGCCATGTAAATGTGACCCACTAGAAAACAAAGCAAATGTCTTTTAGTCAGGTTAACTGCAAAAAATGCTTAAGTAAATTTAAAAAATCATATGGGAATGAAAAGTTAGAGCCATTTATAAAAATGCATGTGGAGGAAAAGCTGTAAAGGGAAGTACATTTTTGAGAAATATTAATATATATGATTCAAAGTTCTCTATTAGTATTACAATTATTTAGTTAAATAAATAAGTAGTTCAAAAAAAACATAAAAATTATTTTTTATATATTATTAGTACTGAAAATAAAAAACTTACATTTTATTACTTTTTTTTGATAAATTCAAAACAGCCAATTAGTAGGTACATTTAATGTTTAGACAAATGTTGATGATGAAAATCTTTATTTAAATTAAGTAGTTTATTTTTTACAATTTTGTTTGGAGTAAATTAATATGAAATGTAATATTATTTTTGGGAATTTCCTAACATAAGTATATTTCTTAAATCATTTATAATCCTTATAATTTTTATATTTTTGTTATACTTACGTTTTAGTATCACTTTTTTGTTTTTATTCGTCAAGGTTTTCTGTTACAATACTGTATAATATACATAATATTATCTGCTGCTATTAAAGTGGCATAATTTATTAAAGGAGTGGTACACCTTTGAAGAGAGTTAGATCCCAAATCCTCCCCTGATTTCTATCTGCAATTGTGAATAATACATCAAACTTGGGGATTAGTCAAATTTGTTATCACTGCTTTTTAAAATTGTATAGAACTTAGATTGGTTTACTAATAAGATGTTACTACAAGTTTGTCTATTAAAAAATATATGGGCTGCTAGATTTTAGCATGTCCTAGGGCTGATATGCACCCAGCCTGCTTCTGAATTTAAATAGGTTATTATTTTAATTTGTTGGTACATTATCTCAATCAAAATTTGAAGGAGAAGTTTCTGAATTATTAAAGTATATGTACTATGGATAATATTTCTTAAAAATAGATAGGTACACAACATTTTAAAATAGATTATTTATTTTTGGATATAGGTATATTTATAAGACTGAGAATTTTACAAATTGCAAAATGTCTATAGATGTATCGACATTTTTGTTATATTAAATAATGTTTTACTGCTTACTGCTAAGAGAATTTAGTGGGTCTTAAACCTTAGTTTTTTAGACATCCCAATGCTCAGACATCGCAATGAAAACACTAAGTGAGTACATATTTTTAGTCTTAACTGTAAATGACATTTTAAGGTCTATGGTATCTATAGTTTTCTAAAAAACACCTAAGTAAACAGTAAACACTATGCCTATCCCACCATCAATACTGTAAATAGCACTAGAGCTGAGCTATAAAATTTATCTGTTAACAATATTGAATATTTTATTGTTATATTGACATTTGGTAAAAGAAATATTAAGGAACTTATATTTTATATTTGCAAACATAATAATATATTTGCTGTATCCCATTAGCATTTATTAAAAAAAAATTATGTGTGTTTAATTGTGCAGTATAATGTAATCATGTCAATATTAACAACATATTGTATATATTTTAGTCAGTATATATTTACATACATATATTTATGTATGTATATATTGAATTTACAGATTAGTCAAAATAAATATATAATACATTAATTATCTATTATTAATTTTAGTCCCATACCTATATTATACATATAGAAAAAACAAAATATATAACTTTTGTTATACACATTTATAATAATCCTTGAATACTTATTAGTCGCCACTGGCCACTCCCCATTTCGGTGCTTCATTTTATTATTTTAATAAATTTTAATACTTATATAGGTTTCAATATTTCATAATTGAAAAGATTGTTTGATTAAATGTACTTTTACTGAAGTACCTTTATGGCTTTATGGCAGTAGAGTATACATATAATATAAATATAAAAAATATATTGGTATTGATATATTGGTATATTTAGGTATTGATGTTTGATAATATATTATTATTTAGTTTATATCTACATAGACACATCAATTTACTATATTCTTTCTTTGAGATTTATGAGCAAATTAGGAATTTATTGATTTTACTATGTTATACATAAGTCATTTTTAATAATTATTACTATAACTAGCTATTTTTTATGTTCCACTCAATCATTTTGTATTACTTTACACAAAAATGTTTTAAAATTAATTACACATTAGAGTATATCAAGGTCAGTTCAAATATATTTTTTAATACAATTATATATAGTAGCTTTCATATAAACAATGAGTGTTAATATCATTTTGTTTATTTATACTGAATTTCCAAATACTTTACATTATAGACATTATTATTATTTTTTTTACTTGAAAATAAGATTAAATAATTGTATTGTCTTCAAGGACCTCCTTTCACTATATTTATATACAATTGTGATAAACTTCTATTGATTTAAAACACGTGTAAGAAGTGAAAAACTTCAGATTTTAGTTAATCCCTCATCTAGAGATAATTTTTAAGCCTTTTGTAAGAAGTAACATATATAAATCTTTACCAAGTTGTGGAATTCAATTATTATATAATTTATTAAAAATGTGTTTTAACTTTTATTGCACTTAATTTATAATAATTATACCTGTATACAACATCTTGCTTATATGTGGTAGGCAAATAAAAAATAATTTATGTAAATATAATTTACAAAATAAAAAAATAAATAAATAAATGTATGTATCATAAAAACATAAAATTTAAATATTTACTTACTAATAACTTATAACTAATGCAAAACACAAGGAAGAAGTGTAGGTACGTAATTTTATCACAACACAGTTCTAGGAAATATTGGCCTTATCATAGGATCTTGAATAACAGATTTTTCATGTACTTTAGACATAAAATATCCATGTTGCAATACACCAATACGTACATCCATTTCCATAATATCCGACTTAATAGTTGCTATTGCCTTTTTTATATTGATTAGTGGTGCTGTTATTAAATATTAAAATTATTAATTAAAACAATATAATTTTATCATTGTTTAATAGTAAACTTACTTCCATCTGTCATACTTGATCCTCTTTCATCCATTTCTTGTTTAACAATATCTAATTGTTCAGTTATTTTTAATAATGTATCTTGTCGTTCTACAATACCATTACTTAAAAGTTTATAATGTTCAATAACTCGAGCTAGTTCATCCTAAATAATAATAAAAGAACAATATACACTTATCATACAAATTAGCATAGATGAAAATTTAGCAAAATGTATACAAACATATATAAATTTTTTAGTTTCATTTTCATATATATTCTTAAAAAATAATATATTATTTATTTTAATTATGTATTTAAGTGTTTAGAAATGGATAGTATATATATTATATATATATTTTTCTGTAATGGATTTGTTAGGTAAATTTGAATTTAATGATATAAAATCATAACATTGTATACAAATAAAGATGTTGAGCGAAGACGACCCATAATATTTCAATACTCATAAAAAAAAATTGCGGATTTACATTCCACTTTATTTTTGATTTTCAATTACAACAACTTAGGAAAAACCTTGTATAACATTTTCAAGTTTTTTATCCCAGCAGAATTTTTTTTTTATACATTAATTGTAAAAAAAACTAATAAAAATCATAAATTTCCTACGCCTATAGCTCAAAATGAGTCAAAATATTTTGAAAATTGTATGCATAATTTGCATAAAAATGGCCAATATAAACATTCAGCGAAAATTTCATCTATCTACGGTTGTTTCATGAGTTACACAATAAAACAAAATATATTTTCTCAAAAATTTTTTCCTCATACACAATCCACTGCTTTAGTTAGTGTGAAAAATTGTAGGCCCCAAATTTTTCAATGGATTTCTACCTATGTAAATTAGCAGCATCTATAGACTATATATGTTTAAATGTTTTTACCTGAGAATTACGGTATTCTATCAGAAGGTTGTCTAAAGAACTGTTCAAGTATTGTTCTCTGCTATATACTTTCTCCATAGTTTCTCCTAATGTACTACAAAGATTGGTCAAAAGAGGCTTGACTTTTTCTATAGAAGCATTCATCATAAATTTGTGTTCCTTCATTTGTTTCAAACTTGTTCGCCAATCTTTGTAATCTAAATAATTGTATTTCAAATAATAAATTTAATCAATAAAAATATTAAAATCAAAACAAACATAATTTATGCATATAAAATCAATTAATCTAAATAAAAATTACCCGATGGAAATTACAACTTTCACTCTTAACAGATTTTTAATGAAATGCATTATAATTTGTTTAGATTTAATAAAAATACTTTAAACAAATATTAAATAGCTATTTTTAAAAATATAAAGCAAGAATTTAAAATAATTGAAATACTATTAAATAAAAACCAAACCAAATTTTTAAAAGACTTAGGTTTTTTACATTTAATGATATTAAATGCAGCTAAAATAATCTAATTCTACGAGTTAAGTACCTAGCTTGATTGTTACTCGTAATGAAGGTAGTACTTGTTCTAATTCTAGGTTCCATTCTTCTTTATTGGCAGATGTAGTTTTTAAATTCTCATTTGTTTTATAAGATGTTTGTCTTTTATTCTGGAATTAATATTTTTATAGTAATTCATAGTAAATTTGTATATTTATTATTTACTTTATTTAAAGCAGTCAAATCATTAATATTAAGCATATTTTCTTCATCAGAATCAGAGTCAGTCCAAACCATTTCTTCTTCAACATGTTCTAATAAAAGTTCTGCATTATTTTCAGGTAATTCTTCTATTTCTTCTTTTTCAACTGGAAATATTGGTCTAAAATTTCAAGTTGCTATTCAAATAATTTTTCATTTTAAAATATTATTTTATACTTTTTGTATGGGAAATCATTTTTTTTTAAAGCCAAATCTGCAAGTCCATTTAAAATTTCAATGACGTGTTTTCCAAAACCTTGTTTTAATTGATTAACTGGAAAATCAACAGATAATTCCTAAAAAAATGAATACTTTTATATTTTTTATAATTCAACATTGTACTATTCATCTCATACTAATTGTGCAGACGATTCTAGTATACTATTTACTGTTGAATTTGGATCATCATATTCTTGCGGCTGTTTTAAGTCTTTACCAAGTTTGCTTAACAACCATATGGCTAGAGATACAAACATATAAAACTGTTCTCCAGAACTAGTTTGTAAGGCAAAATAATGTCTAATACATTATTTATTTTATTAGTAATTAATAATTATTTAATTAAAAATGTATGTAACTATTCATTTCATTTACCTATTAATTGGTCTCATTTTCAATGATTTTACTACATACGATTCATAATCTAACAGTATTAATCGATCGCATAGGATTTCCATATCAAGAAAATGTTGATATGAAACAGTATCATAACGATTAGTTGATCGACTACGACTAGAATCTACTGACTGAATATCCATGTTTATTTTTTCAGTCCTATACAAAATCACAAATAAATGTTATTATAATCTATAGTAATTAGCTAAATGCACATTGAAATAAATGTTCAAACATTATTATATTTAGTTAGGAGTTATTAAAGCATAACTGCCAGCAATCACTTATATCCAGGAGTAAAAGAAAATCTAAATTTATCTTTAATTGGTACCTTCTACAGTCCTACTTTGTTTATTTCAATAATAAAGCTTTAATATTATAACTTTATACAAAAGATTTGAGATTTTTAAAGTAAATAGGTATATAACAAATTATAATTGTTTAATACATTGTAAGTTACTAAGTAACAATAAGTACCTATTCAAATTAAATTGTTATGATTTCTTTTCACATCCAAACACTTGAGTGAAGCATCCAAGTATAAATAAATAATCTTTACCTATCTATATATTACTACTCAAACCCATATCATTGATTAAATATCCATGTTCATGTGGACTTACAAAATCCAACTCGGAGCCTCAACCAAGTCTTCAAACACTTATCGCATCCAAACTTCTTAGTCGAATAACTATATTTGAATCATTTGATCACCAAAGTCCCAGTATGTCTCCATCCACCCACTTCATCAAGTACCATCTAGTCTCTATTCTATCAGTCCTAAATGGCATGGGCATTTTATAAACAATTCCACTCATGAAAATTCCCTGGTGACTCTCTAAAGGTGTCTAAAATTTAATGGGGCCACAACATAAAATTAAACTTAGGAAAGTCCACAGTTTCGTCAATGGCTGGCCTCTCCAAAAATGCATTAAAAGTTCCAATCACATTTCACACTAATTGTTAACTACCCAATACAGATAATGTTCAAAAATAATTATTACGACACATATTATACAAAATCAAAAATACATATTATAATATAAGTACCTAGAAGTGACTAGTGGCTATAAGTAGAAAAAACTAAGAGTTAAGAACTATTTTCCGCTTAAAAATGTTGCCGTTCCGACGATGGAACCGGTGGAAAAGTACTCCTCAACGGTAAATTAATACAGAATCTGATCACTGACTATTTGAAATATTTAAAATACGTATATTATTATATATATATATTACGATTATAATTATAGTTCTTATCAGTTATCCTGTCCTGTATGGCGCATGCGTGTAGTAAAAATCAATACGTTATCGATGTTACACTGAATACAGTTATCGATTTTCTTATATTTAAAAAATGCGCACGCGCTAATTTTGTCTTTCTGTATGATTCGGAAACTAATGCAATTTTCAATATCCCGGTTCTATACTTACCATTGGTTTTTGAATATTTGCTCAATGAATAATATTCACTTTTAAAGCTTAAACGAATGTATAAATAGTGAAGTTTATATATTTTATTATATTAAATTATTATAGTTATTACTTATTTATTTACTTACATAAATCACAATATATACTATTCATATATAATATATGTACAAATATAGGTGTATATAAACTTGTTATACACTGTAAGTCTATAAACCAAGTGTTAAACTTAGTAAGTATTGTTAGGACATTTTATATGTAGGTTTATATTATATTTATGATTTATTAAATATTTAAATGTAGCTGGTATGACAAACAAATTGAGCATGTAGAATTTAAGGAATATAATATGGATATTTTACTGCTTGGACAGGTAGTAATAATGGTTGAAGAAATGGACACTACAGGTGGTGCTTTGAATAGTTTGTTTTCATTCACAAGCCCATCTGTAAAAAAATTACTCGGATGGAAGCAAGGAGATGAAGAAGAGAAGTGGGCTGAGAAAGCTGTAGATGCACTGATGAAGAAATTAAAAAAAACTAAAGGAGCAACTGAAGATTTACAAAAAGCCCTAAGTTCACCTGGACAACCAAGTAAATGTGTCACTATACCAAGAAGTTTAGATGGTCGATTGCAAGTAAGATCATAATATTTTATGTTTTTTTACTTTTATAAATTTTTAATAAAAGCTTGTCATCTTACTATCTTAGGTATCTCACAGAAAAGGTTTACCCCATGTTATATACTGTAGAGTATGGCGATGGCCTGATCTTCAGTCACACCATGAGCTTAAAGCAGTTGATCACTGTCAATTTCCATTTTCTGCTAAACAAAAAGATGTTTGCATAAATCCATACCACTACCAAAGAGTCGAAAGTCCCGGTAAAATTTTGAAGTACATATATAATATTTATTCTTAAATGTTTAATCTTTTTTGTTTTGTAGTTTTGCCTCCAGTACTAGTTCCCCGTCAAAGTGAATATGCTCCACAGCAGACATTGCAACAATATCAGCCACCAATTGAAATTGGAATGCCAATGAATGTATCAATGAACACTGATGGATTCCCTGAAAGTGTATTAACTACTAATCAAACTACATCTAATGACCCCAATCAAATTCCGGCAACAAATAACATTAATCCATTTTCGGATACATCTCTTATAGGTAGAGTATTTTAGAACAAAAATCAAATCATTATATATTTATAAAATATATCATATTCAAATTTTTATGTGTATACATACTACATATTTCAGAAAATCCTTCATTTTCTTCAACAGATGATCCAAACAAAATTAATAATATTGACAAAAATACCAATTTAGAAGACCTCGACGGGATTCCAATAGTCTATCAAGTAAAATGAGTTATTTAGTTATTATTCTTATTATTTATTTATTTTTAAGATTTGACGGGCTGAGGCCTTCCATAATAGTGCATACTACATTAATATATACAATAACAAGAACAATACTGAAGATTTATGGACAACAATATTATTTAATAATTTGAAAAGAGAAGGAGGGGTCCAAATTGGCAAGGGACATTATGTACCTAATAGGTTCATTTAACACATTGTTGGGTATTTAAATTTTAGAGGTATTGATATTTTAAGCTATGGTAGTAATAAAAATACAAATAGATACCTATTAATATTGTTCTTGTTATTGTATAATAAAATAGGTATAATAATATATAATATATAATAGATATAAAATAGCGTAATAAAAGTATAGTGAAATAATATAAAAAAAACCTTAAAAAATAATAAATAATAAGTAATAACTAAATAACTTTTATACTATAAAATATTTTTTTTATTTTGTAAAATTTAAAACAAAAATAAATACTTATATTTGTCAATAAGTTTTTTATGATAATTAACTATAAAAACAAATACGTGGCTATTATTTTAAAAAGTGTATTTGAAATTAATTATTTTGATACATATTTTTATGTAACAGTACCTCATACTTAAATTATTTTTAACTAAAACGTAAAGTTAACTACCTACTGAATTTTATAAGGAATAATATGAATAAAAGTTATAAAAAATATATCTTACAAAAGCATAACAGTACCTATGATAATATTAAAAAATAAATGCAACATTTACAGGTCAAAATACGGGAGCGGTTATTACTTAAATTGTTTGTTATTAAGTTAAATCAAGTCAAAAATTGTAGTATAGAGTAATTTTTATGAGAATGACCGACTGTGTAACACATTTTACTAATTTTTCCAGGAGCAACCCTGTTGGGCTAGTATAGCATATTATGAACTCAATTCTAGAGTGGGCGAAGTGTACCAGTGTCATTCTCCTCATGTGGTTGTGGATGGTTTTACAAATCCTAGAAATGATTTAAATCGCTTTTGTCTTGGTCAGTTATCCAACGTAAATCGTAATTCAACTATTGAAAATACTAGACGACATATAGGCAAAGGTATGAATATTATTATTCTTGTAAGTCAAAATTAAATTTATTTCAGTACTTTGTAATAAATGTTTATTGGTTTTAGGGGTTCAACTATATTATGTTGGTGGTGAAGTCTTTGCTGAATGTTTATCCGACTCTGCTATATTTGTTCAATCACGTAATTGTAACCAGCACCATGGTTTTCATCCATCTACGGTATGTAAAATACCACCAGGTTGTTCATTGCGTATATTTAACAATCAAGAATTTGCTGGTCTTTTATCACAGTCAGTTAACCATGGGTTTGAAGCAGTTTTTGAATTAACCAAAATGTGTACAATTCGTATGTCATTTGTGAAAGGCTGGGGGGCTGATTATCATCGTCAAGATGTAACAAGTACACCATGTTGGATTGAGATACATTTACATGGACCTTTACAATGGCTTGATAAGGTACTAACACAAATGGGAAAACCGCATGATGCCATAACATCACATTCTTAATATTAAGATGTTTTTAAAATTCAATTTGATGATTCCTATAACCATTAATTGGTAACAAATATTTCATCAAGTATATTTTTGTAATACTTTGTGAAACTATTTAATAAAAGGTTTAACATGTAAATAAATATGTAGGTATATATTTTTTATATTATTATATTTGATTTGGAATATTTTTAGTAGATACAGTTCATGTGTGAAAATTGCTTCAAAATCAGTATTGAATAGAAAATGTTAAGTCCTATTTCATGTCTTATTTTTATGAATTACTTGTCAGAAAAATGCAAGTTTAAATAATCATGTTGTATTTAAGTTTGTGCTTTAATAAATTACTTTTTTGTACATGTAAAAACAAATTCTTGTTATGGTTGGAACAATAAAGAAGCAGTAATACTACACAAAAATCTTTATTTACTATTACAATTATAAATTCAAGCAAGTGGCTACATTATGATTGAAACTTGAAAGCAAGACTAACAATTACAGTTATAAAAATAAAAAAACTTCTATTTATGGAGTTCCAGAAAAATATATTTTTTTGGTTAATGGAATAAAAATCCTTGGAAGAAAAATCTCCAAAATGAAATATAACGTTTCCTACTATTTTGACAATAATGTATAAGAAATTTAGATGTATAAAAACTTCAAATGTTACCTATTTGCGTTACGGTGTACTCATTAAGAACAATCAACAAAATTAAATTTAACTTTAACAGAATTATACTTCTTGTTATTATTATTAATTAACTGATCAATCATCAAAATATTTTATGTATGCTATATTATTATTTTTTATTCTTTAATCTTTTGAATATTATATCTATAAAGTAAAACTTTAAAAACATCTACTAATAATTATATTTATTACAATTAATAAAAAACAATAAAATAAAATATTATTATTAATGTTAGAAAATTATTATAGTAAGTTAAATTGTATTCAATATTTATTTTAAACTTTGAACATAGATTGGTTTAATTATTAAATAATTCTTTATTCTTTAATACTTGATTTTTAATTTTTTAATAATTCTTAAACTTGTAATTAAATATTAACAATGTTGTAATAAGTGTTTAAAAATATTTGTTCACTCATTTTCATGTGGTTGTTATTAATATTGTAGCCTGGGATTTTTATTTCGCTATTCATTTTTATCAAATATTTGCTACTTACCAACTTCAACAAGTCAGCACTGGATTCTATTATTTTAAGACATTTTGTGATCCACTAGCATAGATTATATAAAACATGTTTACGAAACAAAATAATATAAATAGATCTGCCCGACATATACAAAATGCACTTTCACCTCAAAACTGGAATTTACCATGAAATAAAAATTGCTTTAACTTTTCCAAAGTATTGCCTATTCTAATTTATCGAAGAGATGGGATCATAAGATCAAATTATACTTAGCTTTAAGCTTTATGTTTTGTTGTGTAGACCCACTTGTATCATTTTGTCTTGCACATTACTAAATTCCCTAAAACTATATAATGCAGTATTAACCTGTAAAGAGTCTATATTATTACTCTATGGTCTATAGTTGTAATGGTCATCAAACACTGAAAAATTAATTAAAATTTGATGAAAGTAACTTTGTATAAAAATTTCAAATGTCTCAAAGCCTTAGTTATATTTATGATAAAGAAAAAATTATTAAAAATTAATGATTTTAATAAGTAGTTATTTTAAAAATTCTAATCGAAGAAATCTGTAATTTCTTAAAATAAATAATGAAGTTTAAAGTTTCTATCAATTGAACAAAATATCTATGTTTATAAATTATATTTGAAATACAAGTTGTGTAGCATGACCAATATTAGCTAAAGTAGGTGATAAATACTACCACTCGGTAATCTTAAACCAAACCAACCTTGACAAAAAAAAAAATGTCATAATATTAATTTTCATCATTTATATTGAATTATAAGATCTTTAATTGAACAGTACACAAATTGTTTCAATGTATTTTATAGTGGTATGCTTCAAAAATAATACTTAAAACTATTACATTGTCCATATTTTTTTAAATTTTTATTATTAAATTTAAAGTAAGAACTGTAACATGTATGTTTTAATGTTGAAATTCATTTTGTACTTTATAATTTAAATATTTACTAGATAGTAATGTGTAAGATGCATATATTTGAATGGAAATTAGACAACCATTCTATTCGGAGATCTTTTTCAAACAGATATATTAATGTACTTATAGATTATATAATAAATATAAAACTATTTAAATAATGTAGTTCCAATTAAAAAAAAGGTACTTATCAAATAGTTATTTTTAAGACTGTACAATAATGAGTTGATATTTTATTAACATTAATTATTTATCAATTCTATTAATAATAATTATGCCTTGATCGGTCAGAACCCCCTCTATTATAACTTCTTCCACGATTTTGACCAGTTTGTTCATCATACAAATTATTGTAATCTTTTCTATTTAGACCTTCATTGTTCCGTTTGTAAGGATGATAAGAATTGTGCTGACGACTGCTAGATTCCATATTCTGAGGATTGTTGTACTTATGATTAATTGGCCTATTTTTCTCTCGTCTATAACCGCCATTATAATTATTTGGAAATTCACCGTCATGTTCTTGAAAATCATTATGTGATCTATTTTGGTTATAACTTTGATCAGCATAATGATTTTGATGTTTAGTATTTGATTCATTGTAACGCTCAGAATTGAAGTTATTTTTACGAGGTTCTTTATTCAAGAAACTGCCACGTGTGTTCTGATTTTGTTCTGACCATTGGTTATTAGGATCTGATTCATAATGCTGTTGTCCTAGATCTTCATACCTACTGTTTTTATTACGATACATAGTATCTCTGAGATCTAATAATGATGTACAACCAGCATTAGCATTCGTATCAATATGAAAATTAGAATCTAAGCGACTACGTTTCCTAAACATAGTATCTCTTAGATCACGCACAAGCATATTATCTTTAGCACCATTTTTTTCATGTGCCTGAAAAGGTTCCTGATTGTGAAATGTACTTTCTTTTCGATTAAATGATTTATTAACATTATCATGGTGTTTACGATTAGTATTTTGATTATGATGTGAATTATTATCATAATCAAATACTTCCATTGACCCAGAGCTGCTGTTGTGTTCAGACTTTTTATGATGTTTATGACTGTGGTGAGATTTATCGATTGGATAATGTTCACCACTGTTTACTGAGTTACGGCGTTTGGTATGAGGGGCATTATGTCTATATTTAGTTAAATTATTCTTAGATCTACATCTAGTCACATTATCTGATCTACGATCATAATTATCTTGATTTGTATTAAGACCATATACTTCATGCATAGGAGGTTCAGGCAGAGTTTCTGGAATTATGTTTTTCTCATCTAAACTTTGGTCAATCCATTTACCATCAGTAGGACTATTGTTTGGTTGACAATTTCGTTCGACTTTAATTAGTTGTTTGAAATAGTTAAGTTGATCATTAAAAACTGGATCTTCAAAGTGTTTAGAGTAATTTTTTGTTATTATTGGCAGTCCATGTAGCTCAGTACCTTGGAACAATTTTATACTATCTTCCACGGAACTTGAATATTTGAACACAACCAAAGCAAAGTTTTCACGTATATTATATGCGTCAAATGCAAAATCTACATATTCAATTGGTCCCACCTTGAAAAGGAAGTATGCAGAAAAAAATGTAATTAATATTTAGGTACTTATTTAATAACAAATGATTTACTGCACAGAAATTTAAATAATATATTGGCTTGTAGATAGAATAATAAATAAAAATCATAAGCTAATATAATATTTAAAATAATATAGGTTACATTATCTATTGGCATATATGTAGTTAGGTTGGACTAAAAATAAGACAACTATTATACTAAATAACTATTGAGGTTGGAAGTTAAACGATCATCAACAATTGTATCAAATACTTAATATTTCATTTTTAACCATAATATTCAACATAAATCTTAAATATGACTGTCATAAAATTTACTTGTTTTCAATTATCAAATTATATATTTTTATTAAAAAAAAAAATGCAATTTTTAAAATTTAAGTCACAAAAACAAGTAATTATCATAATTTATCTAATATACAATTTAAGATTATGTATGTGGAATTGAGTCCTTGTTCCAACTACAGATGTATTTAATAATGTCTTATCTTATACAAATAAAACTATTTTATTTTATTGTTTATGTAACGATCAATATGTTTCCATTAAATCTTTAACCAATACATTTTGTACGATAAATCTTTGGTGTGTTAAATATATTATAATTACCTGATAAAACAATTCGGCTATATCTCGATTGGAAAGTTTCGGATGAAGATTACCCACCCAAAGGGTTCTAACCCTTTTTTCGATTTCGTCATTATTTGTAAAATCATCAGCGGAATCCATCACCAAACAAAATTAATGTCCCACTCTCAACTAAACACACTAAAAAATTAACAATTTAATTCAATAATGTATTAAATGTGAAATAAATATAATATGAACATTTAAATATTAAATGACTTACGACTATTCAAATAGTAATCAGTTGGTAATCCAGATTCCACAATCTATAAAGTACAAGATAGTATATTAATTATTAGGTATTAGCCAAAACCATATTTTATTTCATATGCCGTGAATTTAAGGTGAAAGTACTTAAAAATGATCAATGAGCAGAATATATAAAATATATGTTATTTATTTTAGTTTAGAAAACATCTAAGGACATAATAAACATTATCAGGTATCAGTTTCAGACGCTTTTAGTAGATCACTAATAAATAATAAATATTATGTTAGTCTTTGGCAACGTCAATACGGCATAGTGCATACAGGTTGCACCATGTTCTGGGCATATTACGTCTGGCTCCTACAGTCCTATGTGTCGTTTTTTAAAATTTAAAAGAAACTGTAATCTGTATACAAAAGGTAAGCACTTACTAGTTGGGACAGTACAACGTTATGTCACAAACACTGTAAAAATTTAACGAGGTTTAAAACTTTAAAATTTTGCGATATCAAAGACAAGTAACAAATTGGACAAATAAGAAACAGGTGATAGGTATAACCAATGGGAGATAATCCGTATACCTATGTTATCATAGATGAATTCAATTCACAGCGGACACGAAACAGTTTAACTAATATAACGTGATTTGAAAACATACATAAATAAATGGATAGGTATGATTGTTGATCACAAATTCACAACATTGAACATTCACAAATAACAACTCTAAGTGATAGCGTGAATGTGTGATACACAGTATCGGCCATCGGGTAAAATGGAAGACGGTAGTCTCCCGTCGCGTGTCATTTTTAAAATCTCGCACCGGATCCACCCGCGACCCGTCCCACCATCTTTTGCGTGCGATTTAACGAAATCCAATTCTTTGTGATCAATGGCCATAATGTAGGTAACTCAACTATTGAAAAAAATACACAATAGTATTGCAAAATAATATTTACTCAATAGGTACCCGTACAGGATAGGTATTACACCTATTCTGTGCTACTATTTACCAAGATTAAAGATACCTATATTATTATTTGTCACATTTAAGGTAATGCCATTGACGTGAAATTGGGAGGTTTGAAATCCCTACACAGTTTTTTAATTATGTTAGATCGAAGTCCCTCGCTAGGGTAATTAAATTAATTAAATTTGTCATGCTAAGTAGGTAATACGGTTAATACCAAGACCCGTTGGCCGTGGCGTGCCGCCGATTCCATTGCAAACGTTGATAAAACAGTGTGGCCCGAACAAACCAAGCGAAAATATTGTTATCCGTGTACCCATAATAAAATTAATACATTTAAATAAATGTTATATTATTAACCCCGGAATTGGCTAAAATGATGTATTGTCAACAACGGTACAGTATTACAGCAATATGTTGTCCATGCTTAGATCATAATATACAAGTATATTGTATAAGATCTAAGGGTCCATGCATCGGATCCAGTTGATTTAAAATATATTACAAGACATACACAAATTCAACCCTAACGTGTGATACCTATAAAAAGTTCAGTCGAATCTCAGTTATTGGCTTTACTATGTAACATGTTCAAAATTTTTATTTGACTTGTGCGCTTCATTCTAGATTATTACGAACACTTACTTTTTTAATAACATTTGTCTCACATCATAAAATTATTGTGAATTTACGCTCAACTTTTTTTTAGATTTCTACTAACAGACACTTACGAGAAACCAGCTTGTATTACATTTTCAATTACATATTATTAATACGGTAGCCGGCAAGTTGAATTATTCTTAAATTGTCAGTAATGCTGGAAAATCATCATACATACTTATGTAACATTGGGCTGTTTTGGAACCGAATTACAACAAAATGGCTAAAATCGTTATTCTTTGTGTTAATATGTAATTTCGCCTACATTTGAACTTAAAACTACTTTAAAAAAAAGCTGTGTTTATGTTTATTTTTAGATTTTTTGGTTACAGAATTTTTTCACTGATATTATAAATATATATTAGAAGTTTTATTGTATTGAATTTTCAAGCTTTTTGACTCAAAAAATTAAATTTTATTGACATTTATCGAAAAAAAATCTAAAAAAATTGAAATTAAAAATGTTAGTAAACAGATCGAAACAAGTCATAATAGTTTGAACATTTTATTTTATTTTTTTGTTGGTAATTTTCTTGGTTTTTACAAATTTTGTCAAATTTCTAAATTCAA
>PVMI01007948.1:0-21475 GCA_008528875.1 Aulacorthum solani | reverse complement strand
TACCAATTCCTATTTCGATTCCAATGTAGAATCGAAAGAATCGGTATCCATAATCTGGATTGATAATTTATGTACTTTGATTTATATAATTATAAAAGTTGGTATTTTTTACTATTCATTCATCGATATTTGATTCTTTTCAATTATTAATTTTATCCATCGATTCTCCTTTCTAAAACAATTATCCATTACCAATAATTACAAAATTGTTTTCGGTTCCAATTCAAGGAGGGGATAATCGAAATTACTTATATCGATTCAGATTATTTTCAGAATCGATATTTAATACCGATTCCGATTATTAGTCTTAAATTCGATAATCGATTTCTATTTGATTTAACCAGATTCAGAGTTATTTGATGACGATTTCATTGATTCGATATCCATTTCTTTTTATCCTCAAAAATCAATAAATTCGGGAATCGATCTAACTGGTTCCTAATTATTACGCATTATAGAACTACATAAGTAATCGCTCATTTTTAGTTTCCTAATAGATCGTCATAACTCGTAAACGTTCACTGAACGCTGGAAACTGGAAGTGAATATAGTGATTGGATAAAATATAAAATCTGCGACAAATCACAATCATGCAATAGGTAATAACAATTATTTTTCACAGACATGCGAGAGGAATGTTTTTGATAAGGAGATCTATCGACATCTTTACATCCTGTAGTAACTATATTGGCTATTAAATAGGTTTTTACCAAAGTAATTAGGATATAAACGAGTGATTTATTATTATTGGAGATCAAAATTTGAAATTTGAATTAATTTAAATACTATATCCAAACAGACATTTGTCGACATCGAAAAATTAATAGCTCGATTAACATAATTAAAATAAAGGCAATTCGGAGACTATAGAAAGGTTGAGGCCTATCGCAGTGTCGAAATCGAATTAGAATTTTAAACTATTCAATAGTGCTTGCGGCTGAATGTAATTGGACGTGACTGATCTAATGCCTTCAATTAAAACACTAATAACCAGCAAAAAAATTACATAACGTCTAGCAAAGTTCAGCAATATAACGTTGAAACAATTGATTATTATAACTAACATTGAATAGCCATAATTTGACTATTTGATTACCTACATCAAAGTTCAAATATATGCATTATACAAAAAAAGAATACCCTCGCGCATGCGTGCTGGGAACAGGTAAACGCGGCGATTCGGCATTCGATATCGAACACTGAGGTGTAATTCACCATTATGGTACCTAACCTAGGAACCCAAATGCATACATAATATTATTATGTTGTGAACTCTGAGATAACCTAAAAAACTATGATTATCCCAATTCCAACGCCACACAATGACGCCGACAGGGGGAGAAACCCGAAACAATGAGACCCCTACAACATGACATACATAGTTAGAGTGCTACCCATAACATTAGGGGCAGTTTTTTTTTGTGGACTAACATTTTGTTTACTAGAACGAACACGTATCGTAGTAAAGATCGCATCGAGCACGTGAACGACGAGTTATTTAGGTGCACATTTTCATTATTGGTGCAGGTCTCCGTGCGACGTATATAATGATGACTACAACGAAAAATTACGTATTTAATAACATTGAAACGGTGTTACTGAACCGTGAAAAAGTCGGTAGGTCTGGGTCGTCATGTGCCACACGGGGCGGGTTGGAGGGGAAGGAAACAACAACAAAACGAATCTGTAGCGAATGTCAGTATTGCTTTTGGTTCAGTTCATCTCTTGACAAAAAGCGCGGGGGGTTAGTCATCGCTTTTTGTACAATATTATAATAGTAATAACCAGAATGATGATAATAATATTATTCGTCGTCCTCACGTTGCAACATTGTTGCTAGGGTGGCGGCAGAGGGGCGCGTCTCACTGGGTCAACGTGAAACGCTAAAGGGGCGGGGAGGTTGGGGAGAATGGTTGGCAGCAATGTATCTCGGCGAGGCATGTGTTTCTTCCCACCTTTCCGCCGTCGAAAACAATAACACTGATTTGGCGAATGTTCACGTTTGGAGTCTTTCCGTTTTTTTTCTCTCCTCGCGCCGCCGTCCGCAAAGATTTCGTATGGTTTCCACAGATATCGTTGCCACTGCCGTCTGCCGCCGATTCCCAGACTTTTGGGATTACAGTCGAAAGAACACTTGAAGACACAGCGCGATTAACCCTCTACGGACCGGGCTCGTACTTATGAAATCGAAACGACATTCCTACTGACTACGTGCAAAAGGACATTTTAGTAGTAGTAGGCGCAACAATATTAATAATACAATTAATAATTATTAGGTGTTTAATATACCTATATACAATATACGAAAGCACTATGGCTGATCCGATAGAGCCGAAAACCATTACAGACGACGTGATCGGGGCATCTGGTGATAAGAGGAAAATTTCATCAGACATGAGCTCAGAACAGACCAACGTTATAAAAAAGTTAAAAGAGACCAAAACGCAACCGGGTAAGTGATCGATGAATAGAGACTAATAATTCAAGGAACGTTCGCTTTCTAACGTCGATAAATTGTACATTTATATTTTCAGACACGCTGTGCCAGTGCCCCCAAAAATGTTCAGAACGTGTACCTCAGCGGTCCAAGGATGAACTGTTTAAAATGTTTGTAGAAATGGACAGCGAAGATGTGCAAAATAAATTTTTACAGAAATTTATCGAGGCTCGACCTGTTGCCAATCGTTTGTTTAGTAAAGAGACCACAGCCAATGGTAAATTGTTAAGAAGAATTCATTGCAAATACAGAATACCTTCATTCGTATCCGAGGATTTTATGTCAAGTGAGTTTTACGAAAGTGTTTTTATAAAAAAAAATATATATTATTAATAATGTTGGTATCTTTAAGTAAATAGGTAACTTAAAGGTATAAAGTATTGAGTAAATTGGTCGTTTAACCTGAATACTTAAATCTAACAAATTTAATTTATATCAACTAAAAAATGTTGCCATGGTATAAACTACAATTTAAAACATAATTTTTGTAATAAATTTGTTTAAACATATTACCTACCTAATATTTATTTTTCAATTATAAACTTGATCAGTAATTCAATAGTCAACACATAAAGGGACATTTCTATGAAATCTATTGATTGAACACCAATTTTGAGACCACCTATTTGAAACTTCATAGATTGATTATAAGAATAGGCACTTATAACTTCAGTGTGCTTATTGAATTCCTTGCTCTTGTACAATTTTATTATCTTGACAAATAATTGACATTTCCTGTTTTTTTTGTTTTGTATTTATCAAATGTTAAAATATAACTCAATCACTCGTATTGATATATTCTAGTAAAATTTAAAAAACATATAATTTATCTAAATATCTTTTACAGATATAAATTGTGACTCTGACAAAGACGAAGAATCAGACTTTGATGAAACATCTTCAGTGGCGTCGCTGGATTCCAAAGAAGAGAATGACAAGTCATTAGAGAGTGATTCAACGGAAACATCAAGAAAGTCATTAAGTCGTTACAACTGTGTAGATGTTTGTCAAAAAGCATTTCTCAATCTGTTTGGTTTATCAGATAAACGTTTAAAAACTGTTAGAGAATTATTGATAATTAAAGCTCGTCAAAAGCACATGAAACGTATGATGGAAAAGGAAGAAAACCAAATAGAAGTATCTTTAGCTAAGGATCTTGCACAGGGTTGTTTGCCATTGATGGCACTTTTTAATAAAGAAGATAGCAAGAAAGTATCTGATCAGTTGATGACTGCCATCAGCAATGATATAAATTTAGTAAATAACTTCTTTTGCAATCAGCTATGGAAACCAGAGTACATTAACCAAAAACCATCCGAATGAGTATAAATTATTTTTAATACATATTTTGATGATTTTAGATGTAATTGATTGGATTAGTATCTTATTTAAATACATTTTCGGGTACTACTTTAATACAAATCCAATTCAAAATATTCTGACTTCAGGGGATTATACTTAATGTAAATTTTTATATTGTACTAGTTAATTAAATGTCAGTTGACTGGGGTTGTTAAAATATGTATGTTTAACTATTCTATGTTTTGACTACTTATTTTGGTATAATACCTAATAAAATAAGTTATATTTTATGGCCTCATAATATATTTTTTTAAAGTTAAATTATTACATATTATTATAATTTATTATGTATGTACCAGAACAAATAAACAAAAAAACAAAATTTTAAGTTTTAAGTTTATTTTATTATTATTATAGATATTTTTTTATGGTATAAGTAACATTCAATTATGATTGGCTCTTGGTTTATTTTATTTTTATTGTAGTATTAAAATGTTAACAAAAAATAAACCTTATTAAATAGTACAAAGCAAAGTAAATAGGAGATAAAACACTAGTATTACATTAAGTTTTTGTTAAACTTAATATTTTATATGGTGTCTAAATTATGTTATACATTACTTAAAGATATGTTATAATATTGAATGAATACAAAATGAAAAATTCATTCTGTACATTTAAAAATTAAGTTAGAATTTAATATTCCTTTTTTAGATTTTAAGATTAGTAGACTTCATTAATTGTGTATGATTTAATTTCGTCCGACTATGGTTATATTATTATTGTCAGTATTTTTATTTTTTTTTATTGTAATCCCCTCATTATGCATTTGAATGACTTCATTTTTGTTTTGTTTTTTTTTTTTATGTTGGTACTATAATTATTCTAAGGGAGATGATACCAAATCCACATTAATTATGGTGGTCTTAATTTATACCAAACACCCAACAACTATTAATTGTCAAATGGGTTACATCATTTTATATACATTTTTATTTTTTAACTATATTTTTACTACAACTACTATTATTTTTACATGTAAACTATAATTCAAGATCCAAATTAGATTATAAGACATGTTAATTACTTGTGACGAATTTAAAATAGTAATCAGTAATACATAGTAACTATATTTTATAAAATATTTCACAAAATGATTTTGTATTTTCTAAACCAATGCTATTGTAAATGTAAGATGTGAATTTAAATTTGTTTAAAACATATTATTCAAAGATATATTTTTTCACAAGTATTAATATAATTAAATGGAATATATTTTATAAGACCACAAGCCAAATATATGAACCATATTAAACTGATGTTTTTTTTTATTTTTATTATTAATGCATACAGTCAAAATTGTCTGGTAGTACACATTTTTAGATCAGGAGAATAGATTCTGAAGGTTAGTAATGGTAATTATATAACACTTCAGAACATTTTATAAAATTGTAAATACAAATCATACAAGACACATTATGGATGACAAAATATATATAGAATAACAATTTGAATTCATTAATTTACTACTAATATTGAATGAATTCAAATATTGATAAACAAGAACAGATTTTAATAGGTCGTAAGAACGTAACTATATTTAATTTGATTTTATTGCATATTGCAATTGTCTATAACTGTTTTAAGTGTTACTTTAGTGTATAGGAAAATATATTCAACAGCCTGTAATTTATTGACATTTAAAAATATTTAAGTATACAGGTAGATATTATTTATTACGCAATTTTCAAAACATTACTCTATTCATTGGTAGTTTATCAAATATTTATGCTGTTAAAAAAAATTTTTCTACCTATCTGAAATATTCCACGCAGTGGAACTCTCTAATCAAATATAAATAACCTCGTAAATAAGTAATTGGTAACTACTGTAAGTGTGAATCTTAAAAATGTACATTACAAAACCAAATGCCCCCTCAGGCATGTCAAAGGTGTAATTTTAATAAATGGCAATTTATAATAGTCAGTGAGGTAATATAACTATTATTGACTAAAAAATTAATACAATTCATTCATCCATAATATACATAGGTATTAGGTACATACAGTGTTGAAACATTTTCGTTTACTTTTAAATATTCTTTTAATTCTACTTTAAATAAACTATATCAAAACATCAATATTTCGTGTTTATTCATTATGTACAAGTAAGAAAAAAATGTGTCAATAATTCATATTTATGTATCGACATGTTTGAGTTTAAATTTTTCTGCACGTATTGACATGCATACTTATAACACATAATTGATAAAGTAATAATGTAGTAACTAAATAAGTGTACTCACCATTTCCAATTTTTGAAAGTATTGTCTAAAAAATGTTAAAGGCCTTTCTGGTTTTACAATACATAGCTGGACAATGCAGTCTTTTAAAATTTGTTGTATGTTATGTCGTTGAACGTACAATTCACAGTCATCAACATTTAAATCGTCATACGTGTTTGATGCCATCTTGAGGTCGTTTATTTTTTATGAACACAATGTTTGAACGAACATTCATTAACGATTTAAATTGATAGGGCCCGTATGCAGTTTTTAAGTTAATAGTATTATTTGAACAATATATTGCTTGAGAAACTATGTCCAACAGAAACTTTAAAACGGTGAAAATAAATGTATAATAAATAGGTACATTTACACTTAATAGTTTTAATTTTAGTGTGAGTTAAATTTTTTTTTATATTTTAATTTTAGTTGGAAAAATAAAATAAGGAAATCAATATGAACGGAATATTAGATTTTTGTAACTGATTGACATTGTTTTATTTATTTAGTTTAGGAAAGGGTTATCAAATAATTTGTAAAACCCTGTCACATGATAACGAGTGCGTTGAGCTGCAATGCTGATAACGAGTCGTGCCTTCAGAATATTCTGATAATGTTATCTACAACCGCGGTTACGCGATAAATAATTAATCCATATACCCGTGATGGTCGCGCCACAGAACTATTAACTCGCGGAGAGGTTATGCGGTCGGTATTTGGTTTTTGTCTTCCTTGACCAATCAGTGTCGTGTGATATAGGTATAAACATCAAACATGTGATAGTTTAGTCAGTTGTTGAGCTTTGCTGTATTGCCGTATCGGTGTCTGCCGTCCGGTACTCGGTGGGCATTCGTTGCATTGTTGTTTCCGTCGGAACGTGCTCGACGCTCAACTGTTAAATGCCGATGATTGATAATTGTCGCCGGTCGTGTGCCCGTTAAATAATAATTAATCGGAGTCCATCGTTATTGAGTAGGTAAGAATTTTCACACGTAACAGTTTTTTTTTTTTTCCGTTGTTGTTATTCAATGGTTTCCCGTTGCCTTAGTGCTCGGTGAACGTAGGTTAGGTACATACCTACGCTGTCGAAGAATCGGTGCCAACTTTACATGGGTACGTTTTTATTACTTGATTTTTCCGGCAGTGTATTATATTATATTAATGTAATACAATTCATTCACTTAATGTAGTCTATGTTCACTCAACAGGATCATTATTTGACATGTCGCTAACGTGAAACGATGTGATTTGTCGGCAGTAATAACTGTTGGACATTGGCAGTATAATTGTGCTTTCGTTGTTGATGCCGAATGTAAAGAACAAGTGGATTACACCATGACCGGTTTCACCGAAGGAAGTCTGAACAGTCGACTGAAAGAACTGAACTCTTCCCAGCAGAGCATACAGACACTATCCCTTTGGTTGATTCACCATCGGAAGTATGCACACACTGTCGTCAAGATTTGGTCTAGAGAAATATTGGCAGGTAAAAGACATCAGTAGAATTAAGTATTGTTTGATGTCGCCGTCAACACATTGATTGTACGGTTTCTTTGATTTATTTAGTAACATAATAATACTTCATTTGTTATTGAAGAAAAAAAGATTCTCCCACCTTGTTTATGATATATGTTTGAGTTGTTCAATGCTTACGACTATTGGGATTCTGTTGTCCTACATACCATTATGTACCTACATATTGTTTAATGTTTTCTATGCTAAAATTATGTTATAGTAATATAAAATGCCTGTTGTATTTATATTTAATATAATATATACTGACACATTACCTTAATTACAACATTTTCTTTGAAAAAGTTGTGATTGAAATATTTGACAGTTATAAATAAAAAAATTCTTAAGACTATTTTTTATGTTGATTGACATGTTATTCAATTGTATGTAAAAACAATTGATAGTACCTACTTGTAATACCTGTTAATTAAATAATATTGTATTTTAAGTATTTAAATAGGGAACATTTAAAATATATAAAAACAAATATTTCTTATTTGTCTTATACTTACTCTAATGTAAAAAATGTCTTCCATCATTATTTTGTGATTAATAAAGAGCTTTTATAAATTTTTTAGATTGGATCATTCATTATTAAGAATGAAAATTATTATACACTGACCTATTATGCACCTAGTTGTTATCAGGGTGATTATTAATTTATATTGTTAGGTAAATTTTATTAAATAAGTACCTACATGGCTACATCACTTTGAAACCAACAGTATCAATATTAACGAATATGTTGATAATATTTTTTTTGTCTTATAAAAATTACAATTTAAGACTAGGTGCAAGAATTTTGCTACTAAACCTTTTCTTGAATTTATTTCATAAAAATATTCAGATACTTTATGTATCAGAAATGATTATTTAAGTTTTTGATGCATATAATTGAAAAAAATATTGTTGTACATAAAACCTGGTGGTTAGCATTAATATTACAAATTTGTCAGATTTAAGAATAATCTTGGACAAAATATTTGATTAACATTAACCATATTCATACATTATCATCTATTAATCCATGTTCTATAAATATTTAATAGTAAAGTTTATTTTTGAATCAAAGGTTTGATAGGTATTACACTGTGACCTCTAAAAATGCGTAATATAATATATTGCTTAAAAACTAGATACTGAAGTAGGTAGTTTTCTATTTCATAAATATATTCTCAGATTTTTATATTACCTATGTCCTACATAAATATTTTGGTGATATTCTGATTATTATGGTTTATGACTTGCAATGTCTTTTCTAGGTTGTTATATTTCTTTTTCTGAAAATTAATATTGTCTATTCCTATAGCACGTTTGATGTTAATATTTTTATACATTATTATTCAAGTTAAAAATACAATACTTACAACATATATAATTAATCAATTAACATTTTTAGTAAATCATTTTTTTTTTTTAATTTCATATTGTAAGAGTTTATAAGTATGTAGAAAATTCCTAGATATTTAAGTAGTTATTCATATTCCAGTTTCTACACTTAAATGTGCAAAATAGCATTCATAAATCATAATATTATACTTACAATAAATGGAAATAAAACCTTGTATAAGTTTGGTCATTAAAGAATAATGGTTGCTATACACATTAAGTAACCATAACATATCATTCATGATATGTGTTTTTTATATTTCTTATTTGTATAGAATATGTGTTTAAAAAAGGAAAATATTGAATTAAGTTTTTTGTGTTTGTCTTTTTCTTCATGTTAGTTAGTTGAAAATATTTGTAAATTTTTAATAAAACTTATCTGTTCAAGGCTTAGAATCTAAACAATTGACGTTAATGTACCTGGCCAATGATATTATTCAGAATAGCAAAAAGAAGGGTCCTGAATATGGGCAAGAGTTTGGCAAAGAACTGGCCAATGCATTTAAGCAAATATCTTTAAAGAACTGTTCCTCAAAGACCAGACAGAGTTTGACACGATTGTTAAATATATGGGAAGAAAGAGGTGTTTACAGTAAAATCCAAATAGATGAATTCAAGGATGCTTTTGGTATAATATTTTAAGAATATTTGGTGGTCAACTGTAAACAAATGTATTGTTTTTAAAATGTTTAGGTAAAGAATCAGAAAATAAGCCTACTACAGATGAACCACCAACTAAAAAAGTAAAACATTCACATAATCACAAATCAAAGAAAACAAAATCTCAAAAAAATGGCATAAAAAAAGAAAAAGAAGTTATTGTTGAAGTGGATGGTACCAAAGAATTGCATGTGACATTATCTCCTAAGACTCCTGTCAATGATCCTCCTGAACCAGAAGAATTAATTAAAGCTCTAAATGTACATAGATGAGTTATTTACTAAAATAGTTATTGACAAAAAAAAAATGTAATCAAATGTTTGAAACTTCGATTAATTTATTTTTCTATATAATAATATTATCTTATAATTTCTGACTGAATTTCTCTAAGCTATTAAACAATATCTCCAACTTTTTCAAAATAAATGTATATTTTCAATTAAATTCGCCAAATTCTATAAAATCTAAATAATCTATGGTTTTTGTTCTAAAACACTAGGATTAAAATTGTACTAATAAAAGTAAGTTCATTTAGTGGTATATGGTAGATACTAATTGAATTTATGTATACCATAACTAGTCTTAAATCAAAAGCAAAAATTATTACCTACTTTTTTTTTTTGTAACCTAAAAGACATTTTTAAAAACCAATCATAATATTCAATTGTCTGCCGAATAACTATAACTTAAATTAATAATATTTGTTTGTAAATCATATTTTTCTTCATATTTATTATGTTGAATACCTTGTTAATATCTTAGTTAATATATTCTCATATTTAAAAGTTGTTTGTTAGTACAACAAATATTTTGTTCATAATTTGTGTCCGTGTTTTTAACATTTTCTAAAGTAATTTGGACTTGATGATCTTATTTTTGATGATGCAACATTAATTGTTTAAATTAATTTTTTTGATGCATAGTAATTTTATTAAAATTGAGTTGTACAAATATTTAACATTAAGCAAACTAATTTATAAGCATTTAAATTTTAAGGCGAAAAAAAGTTAACTAGTAGTTGATACCCAGGCACTCACCTCAATTTTAAATTACTGTTAATTTACACAATTCTTTAAGTTTATTACTCAAAATTTGATTATGAAAAAAAGTTATGTATTCATTACATTATGCTTATTTATATCTATGATAAAATAAAAAAAACTGAATAATATTTTTTAGCTTAACATATAATAATCGTAGTTAATTGTTACATAGGAACTTGTTTTAATATGCTTAAAAACATTATTATATTAAATTTATAAAATAATAATATACATACTTTGATTTCCAGGATTTAGAAAATGCACCTTCGTGTGATGCGGTTATACGAGAACGTATTTCTAAACTTCCTCCAGAAATTGCTGATGTCAGTTTACTTTCTCAGTTAAAAGGTTACTATTATTTTGTATTAACTTGTTCAATTCTAAAAATGTGTATTAAAGTAAAAAAAAAATGTAATTTGTTCATTTTCTGTAATATATTATTAAAAATTATTATGTTTGTTAAAATATGAATGGATAAGGAACATTTTATTTTTATTTCTATGTGCTACATGTTGTGTTAGCATTTCCATCAGTAATCCAACCATTTAATAATAATTTTACCATGGTGTAAATATTGAAATTAAAATGTATTATTAATTACAATGTTGCATACATTGTAGGTGTCCCATAAACGTGTATCTATTGAAAAAAAGTGGTTTAGTATAATGTGTATTACCCCACTGCCTTAAAAATTTGTATTTCCTTGTGGAATATTGTTGATCCATTTATTCATGCCCGATATGGAGGGTAGTTAGCATTTTGTGTCCATTATAATAATAGTAGATTTTTACTTTAAAATACTGTATGGATGAATTATAGTTGTCTTAATTTACATAAGTTATATTCATTCATTGGCATATATTTTTTTATTATATGTTAATATTTTTAGTAATTAGCATACATCATGAATAATGTTTGATTTCTTTTTTATGGTATTTAGGTAAGGACGAAGGTGAAGAACTTTTGCGCAAAGTAAATGATGCTATTGCGTTGTTGACCGATTACAACACTAGACTAGTGTGTGAAATGGAAGACCGCAAGAAGGTCTTTTCTATGTTGCACGATTTCATTCAATCTCAAAGAGACCTCATTGATCAAGCTGAACAAAGATTACAGGCAAGTTTTAGTCACATTTTTTTAATTTTATTATCAGAGTAGCTAATAAGATGGGCATTTTTTTAATATAAATAATTTATTAATGGAGATTTTTTATACTCGCATGATTCATGATCCTAGTCAATAATTATTATACTACAGATAAAAACATAATAATTGACTTTTACTCATTTCAACTGTAGGTGTCAAACCAATCATATATCTAACATATCCCAACACTTACGTATTTATATGTACAATACTATATACAGTATTTGTCATAAAAATTTGAGACACGCAAATTGAAGCTTCTTGAATAAATTAGCATCCGTAGGACTACAACGCCATGATCAAGTGCATTTAAATACATGGCTCGAACGCCTCGAACTCACATTAATATTTTACACAATTTACACAGCACACTGGAACCTTCTCGCCCAGCCGGGGTACTTGAGAAGACTGTCTTTGGAAATCTTTTTCTGGTCTTCCAGAGAGCGACATATTCTGAAAAATATGGTGCTCTTTCCAATACAATCATATATTTTATTTTATTAGTAAGTCTTTGGCGCAGTAATAATAAACTAATAAAATACGAAGACCGTATCAGTTTAGGACTCCCTTGGATCTATAAATGGGGTGGAAATGTGGAATATCTTTAAATCATTCGTCACGCCAGTTTTAGTGGTTCCATACCCGCTGTACGCTATTGTTGTGTGAACGTGATAACAGACATTATATTGAGGATACAAACGTTTTTGACCGCTATTCAGTCAATCGGTCAAACGTTTCGTTGTTCAGCTGTTTCGAATAAGCTGACCATAATATAATCTCACGTACCTACAATAGTGTTGTTCTTTGTTTGTAAATGTATGTCGCACTCTCTAGAATCGAAATTCAACCTATAGGAATTGGCAGTTCTGTTATATTTATTTATTTTTCTACTGAAAACGAAACATTCAATATGCGTTTAAGTTGGTAAATTTAATGATGTGTCAATATACTGAGCTTATCATTATTATATACTTATAATGATGGAATGAAAATAAATGAAACGAGATTAGTTATTCTGTATAATATCTATATACTTGTAAAAAAAATGTTACAATGATTATATAAATACACACAATGTACCTCTTTGCAAATGAGTATAAATTATTCAATAAAAACTCTTAAACTATTGTAAAATATTATGTTGTATTTTTCCTATAATTGAGCTATTATAAGTACTAGGTATATAAACAAATGCGTACAATAATTTTTCATTTTTATACAATACACGCTTACAATGTATATACAAATTAATATGAAGAGTATTCGAATTATTAACGTCTTCTATAATAAACTATGCACAATATTATATTTATTTTAGAATTATTATAAATGTATTATCTATATTAATTACCTTGTTAAAAATAGTTTATAGTCTTCTACCTTACAATTACTCTGTTACTATTTTGTGAATTATAATTTTATAAAATTAATCAAATGACATCCTGGAAATAATTTATTTTTTAATAAACGTTAATAAACACTAATCCGTTTAAATTTGAAATCCTTACAGCCATAACTTAATTTTATAATCGAATTAATATTGATTTCATTATATTATAATACAAAAATATGATTAGTTATAATTTTAGAACTAATTTTCTTTTTTCGTGATAAAGTAGCATGATAGCCTTGTGATCATAATTTGGATCATTTATAGTTTAATTTTAATTTAAATAGACCCACAATACCTATATGGGCCATAATATTAAAAATTATTACGATTATTGACTAACAATAATATATTATACGATACCTATAAGTTATACCTATCTATATTATACTTATCATATATTTACTTTTAAGATAAATGTTGGGAAGTGCATAAAATTTCGATTATTTTCGTTAGAACTATTAAGGTTTTTGAAAACTATCAAGTCACCAATATCTACGGTCAGATAAATCATCGATAAGACCAAACTTTTTTGTGGTAATATTATATCAAAATCGTGTGTTTTAAGGTTGCCAATATGGGCTTTATATACGGTTATACTCAATAAAACCTTTCGATGTGACCCAGAATGTTGGTTCGCTCATCTTTCCGGAGTAATAGTCTCGTTTGTTCGAATTTTTTTCGACAAGAACATGTCGTCCTGTGACAGCGTATTTTGTTTTTATTTTAAGTATACCGCAAAAAAACATAATAATATAATGGCGGCGGAAATCATTCGGACGCATAATCAATAACGATTGGTACTGTTTACGTTTCAGGAATATCAAAGTAAACTTCAAAAAGTTTGCCAAGTACGTCAAGAGGCCAGCACTCACCTACAAAATCTACCGGATTTAGCGCAATTGCCCAGCGTTAAAGGTGGCCTTGCCCCTCTTCCGTCGGCCGGCGATTTGTTCACAGTGGGTTGATGACACATTGGCTCCAGCTATACCAGCTGGTCGCTATTGCTCTGGTCGAGAGTGTCGAAAATTACATACGCTCTTCCTAAGTGTATGGAGTAACAGTAAAATGTGTTTGAATTTATAAACGTAAACCCCTGGTTATAATGTTTATTAGTTACAATTGTATTATGCAAAATAATATGGCATTTGATAATAATTTTCTTATTATTATAATCATTATATGGTTTCAATATTTTTATTAATTCTATATATATATATATAATATATTTTACCGTAATGTATTTTACAGCTCTCAAAGTGTATAATAATATGTTATAATTAATATTGCATTTGTCATTAAAAAAAAAGTTTCTAAGATGTACCAATAACTCACTAGTGTATTATTGTTTTTTAACGAACTTATATAATTACCATTCAGGCGTCAAGCTAATGGGGGGGGGGGTGCACCTATTCCGACGTTTGAATAAACATGGCGAGAAATACATGTAGACATGGATAGACTATTATCGGAACAGGTGACTCAGTGCGCGTGTGTACAAATATTGTGTTTGTTTATTTTTAATACCCTTGACTATCGTTTAGAGTAGGTAAACTTTTTTTAGTTCGTTATGAGGGGATCTTTTTGAGGGCGAGGGTTGAATCCGACCCCCCCCCAAAAAAAAAAAAACGTCCAAGTATTCCCAATCGGACCCGACTGAAAAGATCCCGGGGGGGGGGGGGGGGGNNGGGAGGGCGCGTTCAATGGAACGAGTACTGCTGCACCGGCGGTCCGCACCATTTGGCGATGAACTCCAACGTCTGTTTTACCGCCGACGACTGAACGGTTTTCGACACGGTCATCACTTTCGTCCAGTCGTCCTTGATGGCCATCCTGCCGTTCTCGAACGTCACCGCGTGACTCTTTTTCGAGTCCATCACCGGCCATCCGGAGAGGACGCACACGGGATACGTGCCCCCGTCCGGTGCCGACAGGTTCGACGGGTACAGCCTCCTCTGGTCCGTCGGCAAACTCTGCGAACCGACAATTTATAATGTTACACACGTGACATTTAGGTATAGGTGTGTGTGTGTGTGTGTGTGTGTGTTGAAATAGTTTTCGAGGTTGGCGAGCAACGCGTCCGCAGTAGGTAAAACAGTTTACAACCGGAGACCAAGCCAAAGTGCGATATAGCCAAATTAGTAAGTACCAACCTATATTTGGCATAGGTACCTTAAGAATTTATCTTGTCTAATACAATATAGAATTCTATGTGTCATGCACCTAATAAAACATTTTCATTCCTGAAATGTTCTACAAACTATAATAGTATATGCCATACGCATGTGTGGTATTAAATTATACACAGTTAAACAATTTTCAGCGTTACGATGCCCCCTTTACCATACCCTGCAAGTGCAGGTGACCTGCTCGTATATAATATGTATGTGGCAAGCATATCCAGGTGTTGCAGAGACGAATGTTGTACGAGAACTGTATAATTATGTACGTCAAACACTATGGCGACTATCGATCGGCTTAAAAATATACTACCTACCTACCAATAATTTTTGATAATTAATATTCGTACCTAGTATCCAGACTACACTTATTTGTTTTGCGATTTGAATTTTATTGTCTTTGAACTCGAAACAACATATACGTTAAACAATTGGTTCAACCATGTAAGAATCCGGTATAAAAATTAAGAGAATTCTACTGAGGTTTATTCAGTGATGATATTTCGTAAAATCATTAGTATTTTCTAATTATTATTATTATTACCTACTTTTATCTATTCAAATCGCATATTATACTCATCTATTCTGATTACCTAACTCAAAAATGTTCTGGTTTTGCACGTTACTTAAAACATTTTGTGAGGTTTTAGAACATATTTCATCAACTTGAACGTATTGATGTATGTGTAGAATTTAATTCACAGTCCCGACGTTACTATATTGTATAAGTTGCCTTGCCGATGTATGCACAGTCTGTTCTAGTAAACTATAATCTTTGTGTACAGTTAATATATTATTATACAGCGTCGACTGCGCCGAAAGTGGAACACTCGTTGCAGACTGGAGAGTTAAAACTGTCAACTGCCATGACCGAGTACATAATATACCGTCTAATTCATGTCCGTAGACTTATAATGAATATTTTAAATCAAATTGATGTTATTACAGACGTGATTGCAATGAACAAGAAAATAGACCCTACTGGAATGTATAATGTAAGAGGCATTTTTTTACTATTTATTTATCGGTTTCACGATAATGTTATGACCCCAGCTGCAACCCTTGCCTGTATATATATATTATACGTACTGCCCAATCAACAACCGCTAATTGTTGGCGCTGATATTGTAAATAGGTAATTGTGTGTTTCATAAAACAAGAATTGCCGTACAGTTGAGCAGTATACCAATATCTAAAACATGTTTATGAATACATCGACAATGGTAGATAATATTATTGGTTATGTACGTACTTCGAAGTCAGCTTATAGAACTATTATGATAGTTTATCTACAATAACACCATAAATTATATTATTATTATATGCACGGGTATTATATGCTATAACTCAATTATTATAAGCCCCGTTTTTCATTATAAATTAATATCCACCAATTAACCTCCCTTAATTATAATTACGTACACACCGTCCTTTATCGACTAGGTATCTAACTATTTATAATAGGTACATATATACCTGTCTACTGTATAATATTTAAGTATACATAATATTATAACCGTATAGCTACATTTCACAGAACTGAAGTTTGAAGGACCAGCTATCGCACTTTTTTAAAGGTAAACATTGATTTTATCGTCAAGTGTTGTTGAAGTTTTTGAAATATTTTTTATTACATAACTTAAGGTTATAAGAATACAACATTTTCTGAAAAAAAATTATACAGCGTTTAAGTTATATTATTATTTTGCGTCGTAGTACCTACATTTTTAATTTTATACTCCAAAGAAAAATATTTTTCCGATATTTTAAGTACATTACAAATCGCGTTTCGAACGAGGCGTTAACATTATCTAGTAGGGAGGTACCTATTTAAGTGGAGTAATGAATCAACATTTTTTGGAGCACCGTTACGCCACACCTCTCATTGAAACTTCAACATTTATGCAACTAATTAACTAAGTATCTATAAGCTACTCGGATGGAATTCAATATTTCTATATTCTATTGAGATAATCAGTAATAATATATTCTGTTTAGAAATTAAAAAATTAAATGTGTATATTATATAGTTGACAATTGTCATTGAAAAAGTAAAAACATAAAAATTAAAACTTAACTAACAATATAATTTTTTTGACAGTACAAATTATTATTAAAAAATATTCCCTAAAATATTATTAGTTTTCTTTCCAAAACCAGTAACATATTATCATTTAAAATTGTCTGCACCAGCAAGCCAGAGAATCCTCTATAACTACTAGTACATTTTTTGAATGTATACATCACATTTATACGGAGGCACGGAGCAGGGTTTAAGCAAATAGTTTTATAGACCCAACTTCTACAGCCCCCGAATATTAAGAGGTGTCATAATAAAAATGCCACAAGTGTGTCGTTTACTTTTTCAAAAATAAATGTCTGCGGAACCACCACTCGCTTGACCATGTTAAAAATCTGTATCTTTCACATTTGTTGTTCATTTTTCCGGGTAGACATCGGAGGTACACCCAAACTGATTTTATAATGAATTTATCACACTGAAACCAAAATACACCGCAAGCGCTGTATCCAATCTGCCACTGACAGATTGCCCATTTCAGTCGGATTTGTCTACAAAACTAGGCACACCGACACTAATTACTTGTGCTTCGAACTGATTGAACCGAGCTAGGTCATACCGACACACAGCTTTGTATTTTATATTATATTAGTTCTTTTTTTTGGGGGGGTAATGCACTCAGTTAAAAATATATTTGAAAATGCCATAACATTATAAAGCCCATACAGTAAAAAAAAAATACACACAATATATATATTAAATATACAAAGAACTTACACCGACCCCCGTTGAGTAGGAAACCAAATAAGTAAAACACGTAATTATCACAATAACATTAATTACCATTCAAAACGTCTTAATTAATTTTTATGACTACATTGCGATTAATGATGACATTTTGTAAGAGTTTCGGGTAATTGAACCTGACTTCTTACCTACTTAGGCATTTACTCAGTTTTCGGAAAGTTCAATTTGAAAATTGAATTTTTAACATTTACTTCCAATGCGTAAAATACAAAGTATATAATATGGGTGTAAGAAATAGGAACAAAGTTCATCTGGTTGTTCGTTTTAATTATTATTTATAAATATTTAAGTACAACTGAGTAATAAGGTGTGTACATAATATTAATAATTTTTCTAAAAGTTGTATTGTTTTTTTACTCTTACGTAGATACTCTAATAATAATATTTTGCTAATATGTATTTAAATAGTTATTCAATTAGAATATTAGATCATATTTTATAGTGATAAAATTAACTATAAAATAGTATACCTTTACTTATATCCAAAATCAACTGGTGGTTTAGGGTTAGTTATAGATAGGTATGTATAAAATTACATGTTAAATTATGTATGTTTTTTTTAGCAAATATTAATCTATATCTTACACCGACAGTGTATTTTGACTTGGATGAGAGTGTACAAAGCCATCCACAGTTTAGGTTAGGTTATGTTATGTGTACAATTTTCAATGGTCGTTTTTTAGAACGTATTTTTAATGTTTATACTTTATAGTTGTTTATGAATTATACGTTTGTTTAGTATTTGTATATAATATGTTTAATGTTTGTATTAATTATTATAGTATATTATTATCGCTATAGGTATAATCGTTCGCTATGAAACTGTACACATATTATAATAATCATATTATAGATATTTCAGTCGAGGATAAAATTATTCGAACCTCGCTGTTCCTGGTATAGTGGTAGGTATTCCCTTGGCTGCTCAATAAAATATTATTATGAACATAAATATAAAATATACAAAATCAAGTAGGGGATGGATAATTAAACAATTTACGTTAGCGCAAAGTACGTTTCATGTATTTATTTCAAAGCATAATATTATTATCACCGTTGGCAAATCATTGAATATTATTATATATAAATATATATTTGTAAAATTAATTATCGTTACAGTAAAATCATTACAATTTCTAACGTGTCTAATCGTATTAAACGTTTAATTAATTAATATTTTTTGACGTAAGAAAAAAATTAAATAAACTCTCTTATAATAAATGAATAAATTAATAACTTTTGGTCGATTTTATACTGAGAAATAAAAAATATTTTTTTTTTCATCAAACATTAACGATTAAAAGAGTTGGTATAGGTACCATAACACTATAATAGTACCTACCTATAACGTGCAATGCACCTTCAAGCATTAAAGTAGTTGCACACATAATATTACATTTTATTAATACCTATTACAATTTAATATTTTTTATGTATACCTAATTGCTGTGTCATATTAAATTTTTTTTACGGATAGGGGTTCAGAAAATTCTCTGAGCACAGTTATTTGAAGGGACTTGACCGTCACCATAGGTGCAACTAGGAGGATTGAGAGTTGAAGCCCCGAGTATATTATATTGGTCACGAATAAGTCACGAAATGTGTTTTCTTCTAAGCTACAAGACTGTTTCTCAAATTAGGGTACTCTGAACATAGAAAGCCATGATGAAAATATATAAAAGAATATTACGACATTTTGAAAATATAAAATCTAAAAGATAGAACATTGGAATTAAAATCCGGTAATTTTAGGAATCAAAATTGATAAGTAACGACAATAAACACATATCACGATATTTAAAGTTATAAAACAGATAAACTGATAAACGAAAATTGTAAAAGTGTCGAAAATGTTTACAACACTCATCACATAATTAATAATGATAATAATGTTATCATTATTTAATTTTGATACTGAGGTGGTTGCGATAAATATGTAAAATGCTGCTGGTCGCAATATTATTAGGTACCTCTACCAAGCCGGCCGTGGCACCTCCAAGGCAATAGAATCTTATCACCGCCACTAACACTTTTTCGTTTCTTTACTATCAATAATTCATACAACTAATATGTTTTTAGACATTAATAACTGTGACAAGTGAGACGATTATACACAAAACGTATGCAGATACAAAACCATATACAACATAATAATATTTACTATTTATATATGTACATGTTTCAATGACAAAAAAGTTCAAAATGTATCATGATATTATATTGGATATCAATGGTGGGGGGAGGGGACGAATCAGGACACCGTCAACTCCATTCTCTAAACACGATACTGCTACAATATCGTTATGCCAAATGCCTCCCTAGTGATTTTGTGTTGTCGTGTACTCGTGTGTATAATATTGATTGGTTTAAAAATGTATATAAGAGGTCGCTAACCTGTATTTATGGTATCCGTCTTACACACACGTACGACATAGGAAATGTCCGTTCACTAGTTGCAACGGTGTGCTGTTAGTTTTGATATTAGAGTGGAATGACCATTATTATCAAACTTTAAGAAATAAGCTTTATTTGATATTTTAATTTTCAAACAAGATATGAGCATATTTGATTTTTTTTATATTATTCACATACCCATATGTCTCGCTTGAAAATTAAAGTATCGCACAAAAACGGACGCTTAAGAGGACGCTACAACGCATAGGTAAGAACTTTATCCATAGTGCCATAGTGTTGTTATTTTTGTTGATAACATAAATATAATTATAGTTATTAGCTTGAGAAAAAAAAATATTTTTTATTTTTTCATTTAATAATAAAAAATTGTTGCTTTGTGCTATCAAAAAAATAACGGCATTTTGAAACAGATAAAGTTCTTACCTATGTTGTGGAATTTTGATAATTCTACTATAAATACTGAGGGAGAAAAATTGTCCCACACAAATAGAGTTTTTGCTATGTTCTAAGTTTGTAAGACGGAGACAACACATGCGGGTGTAGCGTCCTCTTAAGCATAGATAATGTTATCACCTAAAAGTTTGATAATAAGTAATTTTACTCTAATATCAAGACTAACAGCACACTATATTTTTTACTAGTGAACTGAAAATTTGTTATGTCGTATACTACGTTTGTAAGACGGAGACAACAAACGCACGTATTTGTAAAAGCTTTGAGGTTCCTCTGCTTAAAGGGACATCTTCAATTTTTTTGAAATGACGATGTAATTTGAAATGTATAAAAAAAATGAAAGTGAATAACAGCCTCTTATATAGTATATATTA